>FN649755.1:3131207-3148933 GCA_000310025.1 Ectocarpus siliculosus
TGCTTCCTTTTTTGGGGGTTTTGGGGTGGGGGGGGGGGGGGGCGCCCCAACCGGGGCGGGGGGGGGGGGGGGGTGTACTCATAGTCGTGCATGCCGTAGTCGTTTGACCATTGACCTCGCATCCCTACAAAGCCGGGACGGAGCACGCCGGGTTCTCACCGGACCAGGCTCTCACATCACCAAGCGCGAAGCGCCGTGAGGTATTTATCGAGTCGCATGAAGGGTGAGCTGCATCCTGCTAAGGGTGTTCGGCATCTTGTGCTTACTTCCTTGCGTACGGATGACAGCTACGTATGACTTAATTTATTTTCTGGTGCTTTCACTTCCAGAGACAGTTGTAAGCACTGTGTAACTGCCTCGAGGAAGCTTGACCATTTTAACACAACGTGGTGCGATCATGCCCTTTGCGCGGAGTGAGGGTTCTCCACCCCGCACAACATGATCTACTCGACCACCATTATGGTTACCGCCAAAAAAAAAACGAGGTAAAAAAACAAAACGGTAACCTGGTTGCCGAGTTCACGAAGTGAATTGGCTTGTTTTACAACGTCGTTGCCAAGCGACGAAAATCCAATCCCGATGGCAAACACCGAGTGGGGGGGCTTGTTTTACAACGTCGTTGCCAAGCGACGAAAACCCAAACCCCGATGGCAAACACCGGGGGGGGCGGCTAGTTTTACAACGTCGTTGCCAAGCGACGAAAACCCAAACCCCGATGGCAAACAAGGCCGAGGGGGGGGGGGGGGGGACGGGGAATGCTTTTTCTTGGTGTGGGGAGGGGGAAGGGGAGGTGGGGGGGGAATGCTTCTTCATGGGGGGGGGGGGGGGAGGAGGGGGCAACAAAACCTAGGAAACGTTCTCTAAATCCCCCGCCTTTCCTGTGCCCCTTCAAGCCCCCCTCATTGTGCACCTCCGGGGTACAGATTTCGTTGGGTAAGGGTGACGGGGAATGTTTTTTTTTTGCCTGATTGAGGCCTTTTTTAAAATTGTACGATATGCATTAACAGGGAAACCGGCGTGTTCGTTTTTTTTTTGTTTTTTTTTTGGTGCAGGTGCATTCGCATTTTGTTAACCCCACCCGCGAGCGGCTGAAGGGACTTCTGCACGGCACGATGGGCTTAACCTCGGGACTCTACATCGTCCTCGCCCTGTGCGGGTACCTCTACGCATACGAGGGCACCAAGGTGACCGATAGGCTTAGGCGTAGGGTTAACAGACAACAGGGGCCCTCAGTAGTGCCGATTGAATGTAGCGCCGGTGTTATGGGCGGGCAAAGACCGACCGGCCCTCACGGAATCTCCGTCACGCGGCGGCAGGGATCTCGGAAGCGAGGGTGAAAAGTAGTTTCTGGACCAAGAATATATTCATTTTCAAATATGTGTACCGTAGTAGCCATACCTATCTGTCTGGTCATGTCGCCACGGCGTGTAGGCGTGCCGCGCTGCGGCGATACACCCAGGGTCGAGATGACCTACTTCTTGCCTTGGGGCCTCTTCGTACATCGTGATCGGACAAAAAATAGTGTTCCAAGAATGCAACGCAGCAGGTTCACAAGGTCAACCGATACCTGTTTGCCCGAAGGCCTCGCCCATCCAATCCATGCTTACATCAAGTGATCGTCGACGATGGTGTCCAAGAATAATAGCACGGTAGGTTCACAAGCTACCTAGATCCCCACAGGCCTCATCCAATCCGAGACTTGCAGTAAGTGATCGGACAGCAGAGGTGTTGCTGAATACACCAGGGTCAGAAGCTCAATCGATACGCTAGGAAACGTATCTACTTGAAAACAGGCTCTACCTTATACGTGGCACCTTGCCTTTTTATTTCGTTTGTATTTTCAACTCGCTGGGCAGGACGACATCCTCTTCAACTCCGTTTTTCGTCATTTTTAAAAGGGTTCTCCCATAACTTTGTTTCCTATTTTTTTTTCCATTATTTTCTGCTTTCTTTTCAACTCGTGGGCAGGTTGACATGGTCCTCGAGTTTGGAGTCTCAAAGGGCTCTCTACCGTACACTGGTTTTGTTATTCATTTTTTTCGGGTTTTTTCATGTTCATTTTTTTACGAATCGCTGTGCAGGACGACGTTCTCTTCAAATTGTTTTTTCTCTTTTTTTTTTTTTTCATTTTTTGAAGGGCTCTACATACACGCTCTGCTTCCAAGTTTTGTTCAGTTTGAGTTTTGTTTTAATCCACTGATGGACAGGGTGGCATCTCTCCCTCAACACCACTTTCTCAATAAAATGTTTTCGTATTTTCCAAAATATCGCCGGGCAGGACGACATCCTCCTCAACTTCGCGCCGAGCGACCGGGTGATGATCGTCGGCAGGTTGGGCATGGGCCTGACGATGCTCGTGGCCATCACAATTCTCGTGCTTCCGTGCCGCGACATCGTGTTTTTGGTTATGGACTCGGTCGCCGAGAAGCTGCAGGTGGGGGCCCCGTCGATTGTGCGCGCGTAAACATGGTTGTTTTTTTTGGGGGGGGGCGGGGGGGGGATAAGCCCTCTGACTGTGTTTTTTTGTTTTGGGACAGCGCTCTGATTGTGTTCTTTTTTTTTGGGACAGCCCTCTAATTGCGTTGTTTTTTTGGGACAGCTCTCTGATTGTGTTGTTTTTCTGGGCAGCCCTCTGATTGTGTTCATTGTTGGGGCAGCTCTGTGACGGCTTCAGCGCGTCCTTTATTTTTGTTCAGCGTGACGTCTTGTTGTCACCTTGAATGGGCTGCGGGAGCGATGTCATTTTTTGTGTCTGTTCATTCATACGAAAGCATCATGTATTTCACTAGTATGCCGGGTCTATCTCCCTCTAGGAGCATCGTACCCAGTAACCTATCGCCCGGTACCAAAATTCTTCCGACAGCACCAATGTCGACCCCCCACGTGTGTTTTGTTGCCTCCCTCCTCCAATAGTGGTATCTCCGGTACAACCGGCCTTGTAGCGGCTTTTCGTGCACGATATCGGAGAGCGCGTTGTTGTCCTGGTTTATGCCGGCGTCCTTATCGCGTACGGGATCCCACACACAAAACGCAGATTACCCCAGCCCACCATTTCCACGTCTTTTTTTTTTTTTCTGTCCAAGAATTGTAAGTCTGTGAACGCGGAAGGCGTCCGCATAAGCTTGGACCAGTAAGGATACTTGAAGGTACCGAGAGGAGACCGGAACGTTTATTTTATGTGAAGAAAACAACAACAACAACAACAACAACAACAACAACAACAACAACAACAACAACAACAACAACAACGGCAACAACAACTGCACGAATCAACACGCTACACTACTGCCATTTTATCTCATGACCCGCTCACCGCGCGCGTGTTTCGATTTTCTCCAGCACCACCACTACCGGCTGCTGTTTTTCTCGTTTATCTGCTCTCTTGCTTCTTGTGTTCGCTTCGTTTTTTTTTTCACAATTCGTCTTTTTTTTTTTCACTTTCTATTTTTTTCATTTTTGTGTTCTTTACTTCTTCTTTCGCTTTTCTCGCTTTTTTTCGCAAGGAGTGGTGCGCAGGCGGCAAAGAGTACTTGCCGGTGGACGGCACCGGGGAAGTGTTAACCACCCCGGGGGGCACGATGGTCACCAAGACGAGAGCCTTCTTTCTGGTGCGGCGCGCACGCTCGCTTTCGTGGAATTTATTTTCGTCCGTGTCTCGAGAGGTCGTGTGTGTATGTATGCACGTCATCGTGGGGGTATGTATGTGTGTATTCTGGGACCGCCTTCGCGAGAGAAACTAAATTTATTGACGGTATGGAACAGGGAGGGGGTACGCAGACCCTATTCCTTAACCGTAGCCCTATAACAACCCAACTTCCCCGAATGTATCTATCTATGTATCCAACATGTTCACTCACTGGAAATAAACCCGCGAAGGTTACGTTCGTTACTGGTATTCTGTGACCGTGGATGTCCGTTTGTGGCAGGCGCGGTTTCGTGGAACTTGACGTCCTTTTTTGAGACGCTGGATGTCCGTTCTGGTAGGATAGGAGTACTTTATTTCGCCTGTTACTAGGGAAAATACAGGTTTTGACATTTGTTTTATCGAGTGTCGTTTTTTACCGGCCGACGTCCTAGTACATCCTCCTGTCTTTTTCGCAATAAGGTGTCTCTCTACCCTTCGACACAGTCTTTGTCTTTGTCTTTGTTTTTGTTTTTGGTATGAATCCGTTTTGATTCCCGGTGCGTCAGAGAGCGAAGAGAGAATGGTTGTGTACTTAAAAAAAGCGCAACATTTTCCGTGCCTAGCTCTCGCGCACACGCAAAAGCGTAGTACAGGGGTTGATTTTTAAGACATGTATTTGTCGGGCAGTCGGAAGACTAATATCGCGGCACGCTTCGGGTTCAATACCTAGAATGCCGGGCGTTTTTCTTTGTTTTTTCGCACTGAGTGCGTTTTTGGGTTGTTGGGGACACGTCAAGCGCGAACTTTGAGTTGGATATCTCCTTAGGCCGTGCCAGGGCGCTTCCTACTCTCTTTTTTAGAACGTATACCTAATCTCACAGAAAGACTACCCGTTCGAGATAATTATTCAGCAGTCGAAAGGTAATTTAGGAAACATTAATCAAGCACGAATAGACTACCCGTTCGAGGTAGTAATACCGCAGTCGAAAAGGATGTGTAGAAATCGTTACAGTGAGTGGGAATAAACCAGCCGGATACTGGCTTATTTAGGGTCTGTTTAAGCCTATTCACTGACTTTTCTCAGTGACGCCAGCGGGTGCTAATCACAAAAACACCGATGTATAGGTACAAATATCACAAGACATCATTTTCTCTCGCCCGTGCTATGCTAGGTTGTGTGTGTGCGTCTTCGTTATTTACATCGAACGCGAAAATACGTCAGTCTCTGTGCAGTTGAAAACAAAAAACAGAAGTATCATGAACTGGGCCCCCGTGAGGGGGCGTGTCATGGGGAAGGCTAGGCTATTCTCTGGAGTGTATGTTTATATGTGTGTGTGTTTTTTTCGGTTTTGGGGACGCAACAGATATAATTCTTTGCGTTATATTTTTGTTTGTACGCAGGCGGTGCGACACGTGGGAACTACCGTGGCCATCATGGGGTTCTCGCTCTTTTGCGCGCTGTCGGTGCCAGGAGTGGGCGTCGTCTGGAGCATTTGCGGATCGTCGGTAAGAACACTTGTCTATTTTTTGTTGGTGGATACGGAACGCGCCGCCACTCAAGAAGTTGGCAGCTAAGATCTTTACCCTGTAAGAAAACCCAAGTTCTAAAAACATGGCGCGTGCGTCGTCTGGAGCATTTTGCGGATCGTCGGTACGAATACCCTTTGTTTTTTTATGTTGGTGCATGTGAGGTTTTGTCCTCGGATGCTTGCTGCCTCATGTAGATGATTCTATATCCATGGCACGTTTCTCGTGTAGATGCTTGCTGCCTCATGTGGTCGATGATTTCACATGCACGTGTTACGATGCATTGGCATGCGATCACCTACGAACTTAGCAGCCTAAAAAATATCCAAACTGTAAGAAGTTGGCCATACATTTGCCGAAGGCTGTGGTGATCGCCTGAATCCTGGGGATGGTGGGCCGCGTGGATTTCTCGAGGTACACTATCATCCGTAGTTACGGTATTGGTCAGTCCCGATACGTCCCGGTCCCGAACAGCGCAGTTCCCGATAGATCGCGGTGTTTATATTTTTATTTCCTTGGCCCAACCTAGCCAGCCTACTTATCCAGGGACCTTCCCCCAATAGCGCGGGCCTCGATGTAACGTGTCTGTCACCGCACAGCCATATATAATGGGGCCACTTCTATGTTAGATTTTTCGGATTGGATAGCTTGCTGGCTCCTTTGGTTGGGTGCGGGAAATGGACTCTTCGAGGTTGCTTTTTTCAAACCACTGGCTGCGGTGTAGTGTAGTGTAGTGTAGCCTTGTTTGAAGCCAATCCTGCTCGACAATGCAGGGGCGTCACTGCGTTTGTTTTTCCTGTGTTGACTGAGTTCAGAGAGAGAGAGTAGCACCAGTTGTGACGTAGATTTGAACACACATCTCAATGTCGCCGCGCCGAGTCTCGCTCAAGGATGACTATAGCACGCGAGACGGGAACTTCGCGACCTTGTTGGTGCTTTTTTTTCCCATGAGTACCTGACTAGGGATAAAAGCGATGGGCTCTTCCTCGCCCTACTGATCTGGACAGGGGTCTCACTCTCCTTGGCTTGTAAGGTCGATTGACGTATCATTCTCGTGATGGTTGTTTGACTCTTTTCGGCAATGAACCAGCCGTTGAACAAAAGGGACCGGAACAGCAAGTGCGTGTGGGCCACTTGTTCTTCCTGTTCTTGATATTTTCTGTTCTTCTTTCTTCTTGTTCTTGTTCTTGTTGATATTGTTCTGTTCATCTTCTTCTTCTCCTTCCTCTCCTTCTTCTTGTTCTTGATGGTGTTCTGTTCTTCTCCGTCTTCTTTTCTTCTCCTTGCCGGTGATGGTTCTTCCTTAGGTGGGGTTCATGATCTGCTACCTCCTGCCGGGGGTGTTCTACCTCAAGATCAGGTGGCACAAGCAGTTCAACATTCGCAAGGTCAGTCCGCGATCTGTCACTGCGCACATATACATACGCCTCTCCTCCTTACAAGTCCACCCCGACTGTCTCTCTTGAACCTGGGTGCTCCCCCCACCCATCCACGCCCGGTTGTGGGCGCCTCCTGGCCGACCTTTTTTTGTTCGTGTTTTTTATGCGCTTGCGTTGGACTACAGTGGGGGTCCCTGTTTTGTGCCCGTTTGACGGTGCCAATGCCTGGTAAAGGGCCGGTGGGTTCGGCGGGCTCGCGCTGAATTTCCATGTCATCCTCAATACGTTGAATAGTGCCGGTCCGGTATAGTCCCCCAAGATTGTTCTGGGCACATGCCGGCACTAAACATTAATGTGTTGTATCTGCAATCATTGGGGTGACTCACTGGCCCGTGAAGCTACTTCAGTCTTGTTGTGGGAGAAAAAAACGGACATGTGTCCAAGATTGCCATGTCTTCGTGAGTTCATGCTCCGGGTGTATTGTGTCTTTGTTGATAGCATGCCGGAACTGGGTGTGAGGGCCATGCCTGTTCCTTTGTTTGTTGTGTCTTCGTGAGTGCGTATGTGTAATGTGTCCTTGTGAAAAGCATGCCGGAATTGGTTCTACGGGCCATGCCTGTGTCTTTTTTGCTAGCATCAAGCCTTGCTCGCCGGCTGGGGTGCGGTTACCACGGGAAACGCTTCCAAACGCCATGACCTGTGTGCGTTGGCTTGCTTGACATGGCTCTCTGCGAGGCGTCAACAAGGTGTACCCCCGTTGTCCTACTTTGCGAACGACTCTCTGCCATCATCGACTTCTCTCCAACCCTCACGTGCTGTGCACTACCGTATTCGACGCAAGAAAACACACCCCTGCGGCCGATTTTCAAAGCTCGATTTATCAACAGCAGAAAGAGTCACTGCGCCGAAAACTGCAACGTTGAAGCCGCCTCGTCGAGAGCTGTCCGAAAACGTATCGTTTCGTTTCTGCATCCTCTTCGTCGTGGAGTAGTTGAGCTTTGAAAATCGTTTGTTATCTTGTGTCGTTTGCGGTAGTCGTGGACTACCCCACAAGTACAAGTATGAGTACGAACGAGCTGATCGAGAACACTGTACGTTGCCCATCCCCTACCCCCCGTTGCGCTGCCTTGTTGACGCGCCACCAGGCTGGGGCATTCCTGGTGGTGGTGGTGAGCTCCTTGGCCATCGTGATCTGCACCAGGCACGCCGTGCTGCAGGCCATGCAGTGAGAAGAGGGAACACGACGGGGCAGCGAACGGCTATTTCCTTAGAATTGCTGACGCGGAATTTAGACATGTCGTTGCTTGACCTGAGACAGGTGGTGTGAGAAGATGACACGGCCGCATCTTTTGCTTATTTTTGCAGGCGCGGAATTAAGGTCGTGTCCTTGTTTTAGTGGAAACAGGTGTTGTCAGGAGAGGACACGACGGCACCGGTTGTTGCTTTTTTTTCTTACTTGAGATACGGGGTTTAATGATGTCTTTGCTTGACCTGAGACAGATTCGGTCAGAAGATAACACGACAGCTGCGGGTGTTTCATTTTTTTGTTTGTTGCAGACGCGGAGTTTAGTGGTGTCGTTGTTTGGCGGAGACAAGTTCGGTCAGAAGAGGACACGACGGCAACGGTTGTTCCTTGTGTTGTTTTTTGCGATGCGGAGGTTAGTGGTGTTGGACGGAGACAGATGCAGTGAAAAGGAGACGGCGGAAAAGTTCTCGTTTTTTTGGAGACCCGGAAGTCATTGATGCCGTTGAGAAGAGGACATGACTGCAACGTTTTTTTTGTTTTTTTTTTTGTTTCGGAGATGCTCAAATAACTGGTGCCGTTTTCCGACGGAGACATGCGGAGTGAGAAGAGGACACGACAGGAACTCGTTTGTTTTTTTGTTTTTTGCAGACGCAAACTTCATTGGTGCCTTTGTTCGACGGAAAAAGGCCTGGTTCAGACGGAGTGAAATCGTGAGAAATGTATGTTGTGATGGTGCACACGGTTCTGTGTGTTTGTTGTAGGGAACGCCCTGCGATAGCGTTGGCGAAACAGAGGGTAAATGCACGGGCTAGTTGTTCAACAACGTGCTGCAACGTGGTTTAGATAGACTTCTAGTTTTTCGTCGTCCCGCCTCCCTCCGTCTGCAATGTGGATGGTTGGGATTGATGCGCGTTGGCATCCTCGATGTCACCGATATGTAGTAGTAGATTTCCCTTGTACCTTTCTGGAAAGTCACAATACGTACCCGTTGTTAGATATATCATGGAAGGCATCGGATCATGGCACACACGTCTAACACCACCATAGGTAGGGAAAGTACCGGTAGCGAGCAGGTCAATTGCCCGTAACCGTGCCCAAGGCTGGATTATTTGCCGCCCCGTGTCGCCGTCGTTAGGGATTCCCGAGATGTCAGGATGGTGGCCCTCCCCTCCAGGTTGCCCCAACGTAGTCACGCTCTCCCATTTCGAAATGTCGTTTTCTTGTTCCCAATTCCGAGTGGTCTCTCTGTGAACCTGCTGCCAACGGACAGTTTGGTGTGAGCAGTGCCTCTTGTCTTCGCGATTTCACGAAAGGGAGAACGATTTTTTTTTCCCGGAAGGGGTGCAGGACTTGACCCCTCCCGCCTGACATGTGCCGCAGAATGACGGATGTTATTCTGCGTTTGATGACGAGAAACCTTTTCGTCGTTCCAGGTGTCTGGGGGCAAAATACAGAGAACAATAGTTTTGTGTAGTCGGTGTTTTCGGAGGGGGTAGTACCCGATAAAGGCTTGCGGCATTCTTTGGCCGTGCGCAAAAGCCTACCGGCGTCGGAAAGTTTGGACGGTTGCGTTAGAAGGAGGAGCAGAGAACGCAGTACATGATGTTTGTTCATGTTTTTTTTTTTTTTTTCATCTCTATCCATATGGTTACGGTCTACAGTAGGATATGGATGTTCGTATTTTCAATGAATTCATAGCGTTGGTGGAGAACCACCTGTGTTTCTACGATCCCTTGAGCAGCATTCAGCGACATATCCATCGCGGTTAACAGGTTGCACAAAGAAATGGGTGGAGGCTTCGACACTAATGCAGCCTATGCATGAGACGTTGTTGCTGCTGTCAGGGACGCTTGTCAGAAGACTTGGCCAATCGGTGGTCGATTGTGCTGTTGTGCCTGGAGACGAATGTGACTCGAACACGGAAGATTACGTTGACTGCTGCTGTGGCGGGGATGCTTGACCGAAGACTTGACCAGTCGGTGGTCGCATTTGCTTGTCCTGCCTGGTTGGAGCAAACACACTCCGAACCACGTTCGATCTTAGCAAGATATTTCCGCTAGATTGATCTTGTTGTCCCTGATAATGAATCTGGTTTGGCAGGGTTGAGGTTGTTCCACAAGGTGGTCCTTGCCACCCCCATGAATGGCCAGATTACTTTGTTTGGTCGAATTGGAAAGTAAACACCTTCACGGATTTTTTCATCGCCATCCGCTCGCTACTCCTTACTTATGCATTCGTACTAGCAAGCATGTACAAACACCAAAGAACCATGGTTCATTCGCTAACGTGACCGTTCGCGAACTACGCGCAATCCCAGGCGTTCGGATATTGGCCGAAAAACAACGCCCTTCCAACCTGGGAAAGGTAACCCAGCAATGATTTTTTCATAGCGTGTGACGCCGCGGCGTGTGCTGCCCCTCAGCAAGCTTATCATGCTCGGCGGAGTTTGACGTGTGCAGTGGCAGTCTGAACAAGAAGGCTCGTGCCTTCGCCGCCATATGCTCTCACGCAACACGGGAGAGTACGCTCTAATGATTATTGTTTTCTCCAATTTGGAGCCTGCAGCGTCTCTTACCCTTCCATCCCCCAAACACCGAACAGAGTATACAAGATGATGCGCTGGCTACAACCATGAGACCTCCCTCTCCTTTCGCACACTTGCAGGAGTGGCGAGAGGGAGTGCTGGGATACGATGCGCCGCATTCTGCCCCGAGCGGGAACATGTTCCCCGACCGAGAAAATGAGAACCGGTTCTTCGACGATCTACGGGGCCGCGCGCTCTGTTTCTCTTCCTCGGCCATGCCACCCGGCCGCATATCTGCCCTCTGCAATCGCTGCCGCTCTGTGCTTACACCCACCGCACACACAGTCCATTCCCGATACACGGGTAACAATACACTCCGTTCGCAGGAGTGTGGACGCCAGGCGTACGACAACTGCTCCTTCAATCGTTCAATACACGGCGGTGGGCACCGAAAAATTGGTCGCCAGCAGAGAAAGAACCATGGGCAACATCACCAGCAGCAGCAGCAGTGCCGCCGAGATCAGCCCTCTCCCTGTGGCGGATGTGTTGGGGCTCATTGGGGGGGCGGGCGCGACGAAGCTGGTTCTCGATCGGCCCGTGCCCGACGAAAGCGAGCTGCCTGGCGAGCTGCTGGCGCTCGGGGTGCACATGGGAGAAGCATCTTTGCCAGGTGACTTTTTGCAAGGGAAAAACACCACTCCTTGCTGTGTGTATGCAACACGTGAACAATATATGTCTGCTATCGAAACATGCAGTAGCCAAGCTCGGCTTGTAAATTATCAGGAGTCGCCCACAGACTTGTACGGATCGGATAGAGTCAGCGGCTGTCATAGGGGCATTATTAAGGAAAAATAAGTACACACACAGAAAGACTACCCATTCGAGATATACCCACAGTCTATTATTCCTACCGAGCGGCGAATTCTCAAGAGATTTTGGGAGTGCGGGAACACTGACACTTCCTAGATTTTTTTTGGATGAACGGTCCAGTTCTGAGAACGTTCCTCAAAAGCGGAGGAACATCGAATTCCTCAGTCTCGAAAGCGGCTTCCAGATTTAGAAAAGCAGGAGGCCTGGCGCGGCTTTTTCCTACATCGAAAGTCGCTTTCAGGAGACGAAATAAATGTACGAGGTTCAAGCAACGAGTGCTGAGCTCTTCTCGCATTAAAAATCGAAGGCAAAGTACCGCAGGAGGGGAGGGTAGAGAGGGGCTCTTCTGTGTGCCCACGGGTTGGAGTAAACGGCACTAGTGCTGTGAGCGCTGATTTGAAGTGAAGACAACAAAAAAAAAAACGACCCACCACCACCACAACAGCAGCGGTAGTACTATACAGATGGCGCCCGCACTTCAGAACCTCTACTCTAGTTTTGGCCGAGACTGGGGTTCTTAGTTCCTCTTGTGGGCTACAAATCGCCGCTATATAGGATTTAGTGTAGGGATTCTTATCCGGGCTCACAAATGGTGCTCAAGTTCTTAAATAGCTTCTGATTTTTTCGAGTCTCAATTTCTTACCTGCTAAGTTCTTACTCTAAGTGCGGGCGCTATTTGTAGTGGGATGGCCTGATGTATCAAACTCCAGGCACCACGGAAGGTGCTGTAGCGTGGACTCCGTCGCTGCCAACGAAAGCCAGACCTACATCTTTGTGGCGGTTGCTCTGCTTGTGGGGAGTGCGGCAGGTGCGGAGCAATCCAAGCAAGAAAGCAGCAAGCGTATGTGTGTTTGATCATGTGTCTGTTGATGCTGCTGGGTTGTTGCTGGGCCAGAGAAGAAACACCAGGCGGAGAAAGAAGAAGGTCGAACCCTAGACACGAATTGAATTGCCCACACAGCACGCAGCGCGCCTATTCTTCATACGCTCGGTGATGAGCTCTACAACATAGACGGGTGCGCGCCCTCTCCTGTTGGTTGTTGCTGATGCTCTTTTTCGTGGAAATGTTTTGTCTGTCTGTCTCTCGTTCGCACACAGCAAAAAACCAAAAGTGAGGCTTCTTGATCACCCTCCTCACAGGTTGAACTGGTGCAGCCCCTCAACTACCTGCGTGGTTTATGTCCATCTCTTAATCAACAACCTGCTTTGAAGTGCTGGTGCAAAATACAGAGCACACCGCCGTGTGTGGCGATCGATGTGTGATGTGATGTTTCGATGCAGCAGCAGTTTTTTTTTTTTTTTTAACCGCCTTGGCCATCCCGGCGTTTTTTTTTTGCCGCGTTCAATCAACCCCATGGTCTCCACAAAAATATTTTTTCCAGGACGTTCGTTCTTCCTTAAATCTAGAATTTGTGTTCCTATCTCTAGAAATTGCCGTCTTATATTCCGACAGCACGTTGAAGGTTTTCATGCACACAAGCGATTATGCGATAGCAACAGGCTTCCCTGTGGGACGGAACGTTTCAGCTACTAATTTCTAGCTGGAGGTGAGGCTTTCAGGCGTGCCTTCCCTACAGTGTTAGGGAACAGAGAACAAGAAAACTCGGAATTCCGGTCTGACCGGCCGAGTGCCCGGTGCACTCTTTCCTTTCGTTTTTGGTTATCAGGGTTCCGGAGTCTAGTGCTACCGCTGCGCATGACTCTGCTTTCACATTTCAGTTTTGCAGTTTGTCCCTATTGAAGCCGAATTCCAACAGTTATAACTACGCAGTCGGCGCTGGCTAGTGGTCCAATGGTTTTCCTGACGAGCGTTATGCTTTTTTTTCGGCTTCTGCAATGGGTCTCACGTCGGCAAATAGTGCATTCAGCTGCTGTTCATGGTTGGGTCGAGATGAGTTGGACACCACCGACGTTGCTGGATCCTTCTGCGTACCACCTGTTCATGCGCCTTTTGTTGGTGCGAGCTAAAAATGTTTGGTTTGGTGTGAGTGTCATAAAATGCATCTTGGTTCGTCCATTGTACGCATATTTGCGTACATGGAGCCACGGGTGCTCGCGTAGTAGCGAAATGCCTGAGGAGGACACGTGTGTGCCAATCGCCTGTGGCAGGTGTTGTTGTTGGCATCACGCGATGACCGCTTAATATGCATCCCTGAGGTTGGCCTAGATTGCACGATAATGGCCGCATGCTCGCAGCAATGCCTTATGTTTCGTTGAGAAGCGTCCTCCCTCCGGTCATTGGGACTCATCCACAGCCGTCGCCACGCCGCCTCTACCACCCAGTCCTGTACGCGTTGGTTCTGTCTTTTTTGGAGGCCTAAACTGGACGCGACTGGTGTGCAGAGAAGTGCTCCGTCTTCCTTGCTACCTGAATGTAGAGTATAAGTTCCGTTGGGTATGTCGAAAGCCCAACGTTCATGAAGCAGGGGACAGAGGATGGAGAATGCAGAAAGGTATTTTTCATGTGCAACAATTTGGTATTTTTTAGGGAAGACGTCGTGACCCTACAGAAGCTGCGCAAGTCCCACACAAATACTGACCTCTTTTCGCACGTGCTTTTCAGTTACGACTGGATCCACTGAAGCAGAACGGCAATTAATGGACCGCACGGATCCCCTCCAGGTGTCACTTAGAGCTTACCGTATGCACGTGACTAAACACACGTCCATTGAGGATGCGTTGTCTAGAGTTATACGGTATTTAGCATGGTTTGCAGAATATGCGGTGTCTTCCGGCCATCGTTTGTTTCGCAGCCCACAGTTCTCTCAGCCAGTAGCCTTCGCGGTTTTTCATTAAGTACATGTTGGAAGATCATGCGAATCGGGGAAGTTGGCTCAGGGTTTGGGTTAGGGAATAGCATCTGCGTACCCCCTCCCTGATTGATCTATTTCCTCGTAGTACTTGATTTCTCGCGAAGGCGGTCCTTTCTCAGCATATGCGGCCGGAAAGACTTCGGCTTCATCCGACATGCAGTGACGAGCCCAAGCGCGACAAGCACGGCCCATGTGCAATTCTCTGCCGACGAAAATTCCACGAAGTTTGCTGGCAATCCTGCCCAGAGGTGTTTTTTTCAGTGTCGTAGGGCGCAGCAGCGCCAGAGGCTGGTTAGTCGCCGTCCGGCGGTGTGTGGTTCACTCGCCCGTCACTGTCGTTAGGATCCCCCAACTCGATTTTTCTTCGTGACCGTGAGCGAGATGCGAGGTCAATGGTCTAGCTAACGACCACGGCATGCGGTCACATGACTGTGATTGGTTGCACCCGCCCTGCTCTTTAAAATACCTCTGCTTATGATCATCAGTTTTTTTTCACGCCTCTCAGTATTTTTGTACAGTACGGGCCTGCAGCTAACATACATTTCGTTAAGAAACAGGGGCTCAATGTTTTCACGAGAACTTTCAGAGTAGGCCTAAAAAATGTTGCTCCGCGGGCGTGGGTCCTACAATATTTTTGTCCAACCTGTGCTTGACACCACTGGTGGCGATGAAATACGGAACTGGGCCTCGATTTTGGCGTTTCTCGTGTGCGGGCCCGTGCTGTATGCCGTGCTCGCACCCTGCCACCTTTTTGCCACCCAGTCCAAAAGAGTCCCAAGTGTCAGAGTGGCGGCCGAGATGCGAGGTCAATGGTCTAGCTAACGACCACGGCATGCGGATACAAGTACACGAGTATGACTGATTGCACCCACCCTGCTCTGTATATTCCTCTGCTCTCTATATACCTTAGCCTCCTTCCCGTTTGGTTGTTTTCACGCCTCTCGACCTTTTCGTACCGTGCTCGCGCGCTACCATCTTTTTGCAAGCAGACGCGGTCCGGTGCTGGCAGATCGTGGCGGAGCAAGATTTCTGGCGGAATCACTACGATTCCCACCCCGGGAAGAAGAGGCGAGAAGAAGAGAGAGGGAGAGATAAGAGATAGAGAGGGAGGGACATAGAGATAGATTGATAGAGAGCGAGACAGAGAGAGAAAGATATAGAGAGATAGAGAGAGAAAGAGCAACAGAGACAGAGAGCGACGGAGAGAGAGAATGAGAGAGAGAGAGAGAGAGAGAGGCGCACAGATGAGCAGGCATCACTAACAAGGTGCTGTCCCCAGAGTTGATATTAGTTGGTGTGCACCACATACTCGTCTGTTCCCCCATGACCTCGATTACCGCAAGAGGCGGAGATATAGCACCCCCCCTTCCACCGATTTTCGAACCTCGACTGCTCCACCACCAAACTTGTACCTGAAATGGTGGTTTTGGAAACTTCTCGTCGAGGGTTTTCGGTAGATGTTAGAAATCCCTCCTGTACCCGCTTGGTCGTGGATCCATCGAGCTTTGAATGTCGGTCTGGGGGGGCGTGTGCTCTCAATATTTTGCATGCCTTAGCGGTTAGACCATTGACCGCGTGTCCTCGAGAGGACGGAGCGTCGTTCCCACAGTACCGATCACCGATTGCCGATCGTTCCTTCAGCACTTTGCCAAAAAGTCGGTCTAGCTGGGATGTCACCTCTCCGCCCCTTTCGGCAGTTGGTAATCCGTGTCAACGCTGAACAGCGTCCTTTCTTCGATGGCCGTGGGTAGGACTTGTCAAGAGAAGGTTGATGTACAGAGGGGATCCCTGTTCATTGCCGGGTGAATAGTGCCGGTGTTTTCGGCGGGCACGCACTGAGTTCCCAAGTCATTGTCAGGACCTTGAATAGTACCGGTCCGGTATAGTGCCGATGAATTGTCTGGGCACATACTGGCACTAAACAGGGGCCTCCTCCGTATGCGCATTTAGTCCTAGAATGTTGGAGTGATTTTTTGGATGGGCGTGACATGAGAATAATGAAGAGCGAGCGCTTGGCGTACGCCACATCCCCGCTTGCTATTTTTTGTTTGCTAGGTCCACCTGTAGGACACTTGCAGGGTTCAGGACCCAAACGATTGCCCCGAACCAAAATCACGCGAACGATTTTGTGTTTTTCGCAGGGTGAAGGCGTGGATGTTCGTCCATGGAAAGTTTCGCTCCTCTGCCACGTCCATCGTCCAGGCGGCGGAGTCGATGCAGTCGGGCGTCGAAGGAGGTGTGTTCGCTCTTTCGAATACGCTTCTTTTTTCTTTGAGAAGACCTATATGTAAATATAGTCAATATATTGAGAGAGAGAGACAGAGAGAGATAAAGAATAGAGAGAGATGAAGAGAGAAAGAGCACGAGACAGGGAAAGAGGAAAAAGAGAAATAGTAAGAGAAGGAGAAAGAGGAGACTTTTTTTTTCTTTGAGGAGACGTTAGTGGGCGTTTTGCTCTTGGTACAAGACGTCCCCAGGCCAACTCTGTGCCGGATGCATTTCACGCCGAAACCTGTTGGCACGTTAGTGCCACACACGCAGAACGGACTTATAGAGTACATTGTATGACAAAAACAGCATTTTCTCAAAGATTAGGGCTTTTTTGTTGTGCGTGTTTTTGCACACGACGCACATCAGACCCGGGCCTAGAAACGTCCACGCATGGACGTGAAGGGGAAAGAGGGGATGCCAGGTGATCGAGGCTTAATTTTCTTGCCTGCTTCGAAACCTTCTTCGTCCTCGCCTCCTGAGTTCCTTGGATGTGTTTTTAGACGGCGAGGACAATGCAACCGTGCCTCTCATTCCTTCCATACCCCAGAAAACCTTCCGTGTAATTGATTTTTGGTCAATCCTACGCCTAGGAGTTACAACAATTTTTATTCGGATATCTGGAAAGCTTAAATGGCGGAGGAATAGCAATTCGAAGAATAACTATTTCTGTAAATATCCCATCACTTTGAACTGTTTTTTTTTCTTCCTCTTGTCCTGATTTTCTCTCTTTTCTTGATGTGTACCTCTCTCAGGGTGTTCATCGACCAAGACGGAATCGGCCGTGGGAAAGATCGAGCGCTCCCTCCGAAGCCTGCTCGGCAAGGTCGCGAAGCACAGCGACTTCGAAGACGCCCAGCTGTTCCTCTTCTTCAAGGAGAATTTGCCGGACCTAGAGGGGCAGATTAGGTACGACGAAGGAGCCGCAGAGGGCCACATGCTTCAGGTCTTGAGACGCCGTTCGTGATGGTTTTGTTGTTGTTATTGTTGGTGGTGTTGGTGGTGGTGGTGGTGGTGCTGTTGTTGTTCTTGCTGCTGCTGCTGTTGCTGCTGCTGCTGTTGCTGCTGTTGCTGTTGCTGCTGCTGCTGCTGCTGCTGCTGGTGCTGTTGTTCTTGTCGTCGTCATCGTCTTCTTGACACTATCGAACCCGCTCCGAACTCTGTTCTGTACCTTCTATTCATCCGCACCGGTCCAACTGACGCCATGACTATTACCACGAAAGGGGCACGCAGTGCTAAACATCAAGAGAAAACAGTATACGGGACTTGGAGGGAAGCATGACAAGGGTGCAATGCAAGTCTTGTGAAAGGTGTCCCACACGTTCGAATGGCAGAGGTCCGGGTGCGCTGTGGGCGTTTACGATTTCTGTTCAGCGAGACACGAAAACTCGTGCCACGCCCGTAGGGAACATTTCTTCGCTATGCTGCCATGCAGAGAACGGCGCGGCAGCCCCCCCCCCCCCCCCCCCCCCCC
>FN649755.1:3149177-3170098 GCA_000310025.1 Ectocarpus siliculosus
CCCCCCCCCCCCCCCCCCCCCCACCCTTTTTACAAGCGTTGAAGCGGTACTGCCGTGTTCATTCGCTATATTGCGTCCCCGAAACTGAAAAAAAAAATACCCACAACAAAACAATGTACATCAAACCTTCAAAATTGTTGGCGAAAGTTGTCCTTGTCAACTATTTTCGAAATTTTTGTTTTTAATTTCTGTCTCCAACCTATCTGTGTCAGTCTGCACCTGCTCTGTGCACAAGCGATCCGGTCCTCTATGCGCGCCGTCCCCACCCCACAGGAGTTACTCTCTGCGACCAGAAAACCGTACACGACCCACAAGTGGCGGTACCAATGATACTCGCACGGTGCCCTCGGACCCCACGCCACGGTTATCTTCTCTGTCTCTGTCTCTCGTCTCTTTGTCTGTCTCTGCCTCTCTCTGTCTCTGTCTCTGTCTCGGTCTCTGTCGTTGTCTCTGTCTCTGTCTGCGTCTCCGTCTCCGTCTCTGTCTCTGTCTCTGTCTGCCGGTCTTGTCTCCGTCTCCGTCTCTCTCTCTCTCTGTCTCTCTCTGTCTATCTCCCTCTGGCTCTCTCTCTCCATCGCTCTCTTCTACGCCCTTTTTTCGATGTTCTTTGTTCTTTGACCTTCATTGTGAGCCCCTTACCCGGAACAGTCTCCAAACACAAACCGAAAGCACCCAACACCCACATCCCTAAACCCCTTGCATCGTGACTTTTTTTTCCAATTTTCTTTTCTGGGCCATCTTACCAGCAGGGACACGCAGCTCGGAAACGACGCACTCGGCCTTTTTTTTTTTTTTTCATCATTGGATTCTGTCGTCTGCCCCTCTGGCACCAATCCTCCACTTCTACTAGCTAGACGACCCAACCGGGGTCACAAAGAGGGGGGGGGTTGGACTCCCTCCTGCGGTTCCTGCCTGAGATATTTTTAGCGGCCTATGTAGCCCCCCTTGCCTCGAGACCTTCCCCCGCCCAAATTTTCTATTTTCTCGCCTATCTTCCTGGCTGGGGCCTAGAAGCCGATCGTTCGGACACGGACACCCAGCTCGGAAACGACGCGCTCGACCTAAACCCCTTCCCTCGCCAACATTTTATCCCCCGAAATTTTCTTTTTTTTCTCGCCCATCTTCATTTTTAGGGACCTAGAAGCCGACCATTCCGAAACGAACCTCGGAAACGATGCCCTCGACCGCATCAGGAACCTGCGGTCGGCCCCCACAACGGCCGGAGCGGTTAGCGGCGGCGCCGATGTCGCCTCCGCCCAAGCCGTGGTGGTCGCCCTGAAGGCCTACGCCGAGAGCCTGGAGATCCACCTGGAGAGGGAGGAGAGAGTCCTGGTCCCCAGGTGGCTCAATCTCAGCGCCGAGATGTACGCCAAGTATCGTACGTACCTTGTGGGGAAGTACCGCCTTGTGTACTAAAGGCTCGCGGACGTGTGTGTTTCGCTCGGATTTTTGTGTGAAAGTTTCGAGAGCGCGGTTTGTAGTGGTGCGTCGTCGGGGGGTGTACTCACTTCCGTGCATGCCCGGAGTTCGTTAGACCATTGACCTCGCATGCGTCGGGGGGGTACTCATTGCCGTGCATGCCGGAGGAGGTCGTTTGGCCATTGGCCTCTCACAAAGCCGGGGTGGAGGACGCCGAGTTTTCGCCGCCAGACCGGGCTAGCACATTCGTCAGGAGCGAAGCGCCGTGAGGTGTTCGGCGAGTCACATGGACGGTGCGCTGCATCCTGCTAAGGGTGTTCGGCGTCTTGTGCTTACTTCCGTGCATACGGATGACAGCTGCGTATGACTTAATTTATTTTCTGGTGCTTTCACTTCCAGCGACAGGCGCATGCACTGTGTAATTGCTTCGAAGGAGGGGGAGGGGGGAGCGATTGACAGCGCGGTGGACGTGAGTCTGTCGCGACGCGCGCCTGATGGCCTGATGGTCGGCGTGCGTTGCGGCCGTTGTCCTTTTTTCTTCATTCCTTGGAATGTTGTGGTTGGGCTCCAACGTTTTGTTCTGTTTCTGTGTAGGACACGGCGTGGGAAGGGTTGTGTCTGACCGAGCTGCCTGAAGCGATGATGTTCCACATAGCGCTTCCGTGTCTGTTTTTTTTCTGTGTTGAACTCCGCGTGGGGATTGTAAATGTCGCCCGCACGAGCTTTGAGCTTCGCGGTTGACTAAATAGCGTCGTCGTTACGTGGTCCGCAAGGTAATCGGCGGAAAAGACAATGGCTTCAAAATTGTCATCTTCTAGTATGCCATCACGCCGGGCACAGGCCGGTGGTCAAAGATCGAACACGCGACAGCGGTAGGTACCACATATTGCTACGCACGGTTTTCCGGGTTGTGACGTATGTTGTCTCGTCATATCCGACAACCAGCTGTAAGCTAGGCCGCCTGGCCGTTCGTGTATGAAGGAGTGGGGGGCGGCGTTGAGTGAATCCTGGGAGGAGGGAGTTTGGAGATGGAGAGAGAACCGAGATGCGGGTAGGTAGGCGTGTTGCTCCATCGGTGGCGCTCGAGGCAAGAAATGTCGAGGTGTGAACCATGGAAATCGTTTTTGTGTTTTTTCGAAAACTGCAACACGAATGCGCTTCTAGACACGAATGAACTCGTAGGGACGTCCTCTGAATACGTTCGTACGGGACCGTCAGCCAACGGTCAGGAGTGATGACCGTGTCATTCTGGGCGTCGCCCGTCAAGGTCCAACTTCCTACTATGTAGCTTGCTTTCCGGTCGATAGTGGACTGCCGATTATCCGCTACATATGTAGTAGAGTTGGAATTGACCTCGTTCAGTGGTGAATGAATCCATTTTGTGAGCTTTCGCAACACGACCAACTGAGAGCTAATGGGTTGAATTCGTGTTTTGTCGTTGTATTATTTTTCTTAGCGCTCTCGAATGCACCAGCCTCTCCGTGGAGGCTTTCGTCTCTCGATATGCCACAAAGAGAGGAGTGAGGTTTAGAGGAATAAGCCCAAGTCTACCTCAACACACGTGCTTCCAACCAAGTGCCGGTCGCCCCGGTGGGCTAGTTGGTAGCCTCGTAACCTTCTTGAGGTCAGGTCAGGGGTTCGAATCCCGGCGTAAGCGAGCTTTTCTTGCAAAGTGAGTTTTTCTCTCGCTTCCGCTCCTGGTCTAGTGGATAGCGCTAGTTCGTGTGTAAACAGAGGGAAGAGAGTGCTGAACTCTTCTCGCATTAAAAATCGAAGGCAAAGTACCGCAGGAGCGGAGGGTAGAGAGGGGCTCTTCTGTGTGACCACGGGTTGGGGAGTAAACGGCACTAGTGCTGTGAGCGCTGATTTGAAGTGAAGACCAAAAAAGAAAAAAAAGAAAAACAAGGCCGTCAATCAACGGCGGCGATTCGTAGACTCGTTGTGGCGTGGAAACTCCTCATACATTGCGTCCCCCGGTACAGTCCGCCCGGCTCTCTACGACGACGAGAGTGCAGTTTGTATTCGTGGCGGTCGACCGCAGAGGGACCGTGCTGTGAACGGGTGTACCCGGACCACGCTATCGCCCATTCGTGACGTGGATTAGGTTTCGCGTACCGCCTTGTGTGAGCACGGTTCACCACGCATTATGGGTTACCTTCGCGGACGATGCTGTATTGTGTGCACCGAATCTTGCATGTTTGGTTCGCTAGAGGCTCAGACTAAGTAAAGTGTTGAGTGCGATATCACTCGTTAATTATGAATGATTAGTTACACCTTGTTGTGTGTGGGCGTATCCCTCACAATCTCCTCAGCCCCACACTTCTTCTTGCTCCTGCTTTCCCTTCAGGCAACGCCGCTACGCCGTGTCTGTCCGTGCTCAATAATCCCGGCCGAGATTCCTTGTTTCCACGAGCACGAGTGAGGGTCTGTACAGCGAGGACCATCCTACATCGTGAGTGAGTAGTGCTGTGCAGCATCGAATGATCTTTAGCTACTAGGTTGACCGTGCTCCTTCCGAGTAACAGAGGCCATAAAACAGCCTGATGTTCATGACGTTTTTTGCAAGACCCTCCAGCGGCAACCGCGAGGGTTGTGCAAGTAATGATGCCGTGTCGCGCCGACTGTTGCCGGTTGCAACGGAGAGAGACGAGTGAATAGCGAGAGATACCCATATAGTTTAGGAGGACCGGCGAATGACAACATGACAGAGCGCGGTGGCACTCTCAGCAATCTCGCTGTTGGATAACAGGGTGACGACCATAATATGAGCGTGTTATGGCTGAACACACGTGGATGTGGTTCAAGCTGTAAGACGGCCAACCGCATGGCTGTCGCGTCCTTGATTGAGTGAACGTCGCTTGACCCAGAGCTCCTGCCGCTCTAGCAGTCATTATTCCGGGCGTTCGAGAGTATCAGCAAATGGAGACGTTCGTTTTGACAATCGGCGCATTGTTTCTGCTCGGTGTGTTGCTCCTGGCCTGTGTCATAGACCGGCGTGACGACGCCCAACACAGACATGGTGGGTGTCGCTGGCAAGGGGTCTCTACATAAGGTTGTTCGAATGGCGCTGCCCGTACTTGCTCTCCTAGGGTTTACAGCACAAACATTTTGCAATGTAGATGGGGGTCTAGAAGCGTTCGTGGGGTGTACCGAAATCCTTACAGAACCCCCTTAAACAAATTCCGACTATGCAGTTCAGTTTGAAGGTGGCGTTGTGGTCCACCGCGGTCTGACCGCGTTGATGGCACGTGTCCACCGTTGGACAAAATGCAGGATGACAGCCTTACACACATAAATTCGATAAACGTCCAGCAGGCACCGCCCTGATGGTCTGCGAAAGTTTCTCCGTGCATACAGTAATAATATACTCCTATATCGTTGGAGATCTGCTCTCATTGTCATGTAGTCTATCCACCGCCGTTGGAAACAATCCCAACGCACAGGGGAGGAGAGCGACGAAAGAAGAACGAATGATCTACATTTGTAATGGGGGAAAACAAATGGATGGCTGTTTGCTGAACTTTCAACTTCTGCACGTTCACCTTTCAAATAGAGTGAACCTCTATGATGTGATTGATTGTGTCACTCACGTTCAGTTGTGTTCCCGCGGTGTCCCTGCTGCCCTCGTGCCTTTGCGTGCCCAACCCAATTCATCAGCAGGGGCTAGGGTCCTACTTCTGGTGGGATTCTAAACCATGAATACTTCAGATGGACTCTCGCGGTAGAGACGGTGATGCTTCATCACCTACCGCGGCACGCCTACTCAGCCCTACACGCGGCGGGAATCGAAGGTAGGTTTCCATTGTTTTTCATGGGCTCTGTACCTCATGACACCAAAACGACTGCATCATTCATATTGCGAGCTAGAGCACTGAAAAAGAACATTGCCGTCTTTTGACCGATACGTTGGAAACTGAAGCTGCCGGTGGGCCTTCGTACGTGTGCGGCAGAATGCGTCACACTTGAATTCTGGAAGCTGCCCAGATATATATACAACAATGTTGTTCCATGTTTTGCTACCCGATCACATACAAGTATTGTCCCCGGAAACCATTTCTCCGGCTTGGCACAAGTCCTGAACACGGAGGTTCAACACGCTACAATAGCACCGTCGTCGAATCCACCCCCCACCTCGGCCTTCTTGACTTGACGATGCACCGCTGATTCATGTTCAGAATCAATGCAATCACGCACTCTGCACGAAAGGCGTGCTCTTTGCCCCACGGGGAGGGTCGTCAAGACAATGGTGGTGGTCGAAGATAGAACACGGTGATGAGAAATGGCATCTGATGGAAGGCATTTGGTTGACACTGTGTAAAAATATATAGAGACGATTCCATGCACCTTCCATCAACAATCCCATTTCTCTTTCAGTACGACGGATGAAACGAAAACTGCTCTCTCCCTTTCCCGACGGGCAACGAGAGATTGGGCACCGTGCTTGATTCCTCGGGATACTGTGTATATGTGTATACCCGTCCCGCACAGACCTTGTCATTGCTCGTCAGGTCAGCACGATGTCACGGTATAGAGGGGAAGTGAAAAAACTGTGTTTCACGCGAAATCGTCCGAGGCTCCTAGAGCAACTAGTCTATGCCCTCGAACCTTGGCTCTGATAAATATCCAGCCTCGCTGAGTCGATAACACGCACGAGTTACATGTTTCAATGTGTGTTTTATCGGGTTTCAATGTTGGATACCGGTGCAGCAAGCCGTACCTCTTGCTCTCCTCCCTCTCGTTCTTGGATCCGCGCCAATATCCGCGAATTCCACTCTGCCACGGCTAATGACACCTCCCATTCATGCGGTGTAAAAGCCACTGCGATTTGTACAGTCGCCGACTTCAGCTCCGACCGCGCCACCGACGAACCAACAAAGCTCCGTGCTTCCGCTCTTCCACCCCACCCGCTGCGTTCAGACAACCCTGCTCACCGTGTTTGGCTTGTGCGTCTTCACACCTGAGCAGTGGGGGTTCTTGTCTGCACTCCCTTTCGGACCGGCTGGTTCAATTCTATTCACATACAGTAGTTATGAAGTTCGGCGACGTAGAAATGACACTTGTTGATTCAAGCAACTGGTCCAAGCTGTGTGGTGGATCAAGAAGACAGACCAGCACCACTCAAATTATATCCAATTTCTCTTCCGTAAGGATTGTTCCAAAGTAGCATTCCTACCATAGCAGAACACGGTTGGATAGTGAGAAGCTTGGTCTGCACTAGGGCTGGCCTGGGCACGAGGCCAGTGGGAAGACTCAGATGCGACTGACATCTTTCGATGTGGAGGTGGCGCAGTGCGGCCCGCAAACGACGTCGATGGCAGTTTCGCAAGCACTTGAAACTACGTACACACGGTGCGCAAACTGTGCCAACCCCCAACACGGAAGGAATAGTCTAGGCGCGAGGAGAATTGCCTTGCTGGTGTACGTGGGTGTGCCTCGTTTCGTGTGTACAATGTATGACCTCGCGTGCGTTTTAGCGAAAGTGCCGCCGTCTGGAAACGACTCCAGCATGAGAAGGAGAGAGACGAGAGGACGGATCGAATTGACTCATGGAGCACAAGAATGTTCATTTCACGAAGATATTGTCTCCCCTCTCATGGCGTGCTGCGATTTACTTTCCCCTCACCCTCTCTCGAAGAAGGAGGACCTGTCTGGTGCAGCAGATCCCTTGTGGGACCGAAAACCGACTTTTCAGTTCCGAAGCGCCAGTACTTATGCAACGACCCTCCATGCATGATGGGGATGTATGGGACATGCTAGTGGAAGAGGAAACGAATAGGTTTGCCCGACCTCGTCGCGAAGCGACAGCTCCGAGGGAACCTACGCCCCCAACCAATCAGCAATGCCCACCACCTTGCCTCGCAGAGCCGAAATACCGCCCGTCCTGCATCAAGTGTGCTGTATATCGGTACATCTGCCAGTTTCATACGAGATTCTTAACATGATCGCTAACCTTATACCGTATGTGAGCCGGCTAAATTACATGTATAGAAGGCCGCCGGCGTTGCCGTATGGAAGTTACATTAATAGTAGAGCTTACCCCTGACGACCATGCCATCCAACTTCGGTTTTCTTTCGATCTCGCTTGTCCTTCTCTGCCAGCAGTCGTGGGTCGTCCTTGGTCCGGCTCAAACCGATCACACTTCACGGGATTACCCGCTACAGGATGTACGAAGGGACACAATTCCAAGGCCTAGCGCATTCCCGGCGAGTCCGTTGTGATGACGTGTGGCCGACCCTCGTTCAGTTCGATTCACAAACAGGCAAACGGCCGCATAGCGTGCATCCTGGGGTGTGATGAGCGCCAGACCTGGTGCTGTAGGTGTCATCAACTGGCTGACAGTGCATACAACTACGTAGAATGAGGCTTGAGCTGCTTCACTCATCGCCAACCTGGCGTTCGTCCGCCCCCGGAAGTTGCTGTACCCGTTTCTCGCCCTGCACGCTATCGCTCCAGCAAGAATATCGTTGTGCAATTGAACTTGTGATTTTAACTTGCCAATAGATCGCTCTGCTGGAATCTTGCTTTGGTGTTCCCCTCCGTAACGAACACGCTACATGTACCTGCAGCAGTCGAAAGGACGCCAAGGAAGAGTTGGCCCGTTTGATCCGCTTGAAGCGGGCACGGGCAGCCTTCGCCGGAGCGGGTGCTGGAAATATCTCGTGAGGCCCAATCTTTAGTAATACAATATCAACAACTTTTCTCCACATAACGGAACGAGGAACGCGCCCGCACGAACGAAGTCAAGCGTAGAAAAGGGTCGAGGTTGTTTGGCGTGTAAATGCGGGCTGGGTTCTCACGGCGCTTGGAACCAACCATACGATATAAATCCTTGCTGAATATCATAGGGACAACACCAACAGGACAAGGTAATTGACGCAACCGCATGCTTCGTTCTCTGGCGGATTGCGAAATGGTTACACTTGTTCCGTTTTCCTCCGCGCTTCATGCCTCTACATGATCCCTTCATGTCTATGGCCGGCCTCGTCTTTTGACGACAGCGGGGCGACCGGCGGGGTAGCGTCCGAGGTAAGGAGCTTCGAATACACTTCTACAATATGTGACTGATGGCGTTTATTGCCATGGCTGACGTTTGACACCATGTAACGCAGTTTCGACACTAAATCATGCTTCGGAGTTTGTTCAGTACTTCACATCTCCCGGGGTGGTGTGGAACGGACTCGATCCTACTGTAGACCCGAGTCTAGAACGTTTTCGAAACCAAAGCCGGAATCCTGTTCATGGGTTGTTCAAGGGCAATACGGTGGCGTCGATAGCATAAGAGAGGGCAGTAGACTGTGGAAGATGTGAACCAAACAAGTGCTGCCCAGAACCTATCTAACTCACCACCGCAGTATCCGGCCTTTTCAACCGAATGCAACCGTGTGACGAATGACGCCGGTCCATCATCCCCACGTGTACCAACCAAAGCAGTCCCAAGTACTTCTGGCACCTCCAGGAACCCAGAATGGAACTCAGAATTTGTCGCGTTGGGGTTTGCTGCAGGGCGTGCTGGCTGCAACCCATGCGCACCACGAAATCATTTTCCCTCGACGTATGTGTTTATTCCGATAAGTTGTCTGCTACAAAGGCCGCTACGTTAGTACCGAGCGCACATGCAGTGCCTTTGAAGTGAGCAACTTAAGTATTTGGGAACAGTCATAAAGAACTGTAGCCGGTATGTGATTCAAGCATATGATGCAGATCGTGTATGAAATCGGCCCAGCACGGTGACAGGCGTACGTACGTAGGTGTCCTATTGTACCATAGTTGCAGATTTCGCTTCCAGACGTAGTCGAATGAAATCTATGTTCCTTCTTACTGCTGGAGCATCATATGTTGAGAACCAATGACACGCCTTGGGCCGGATTGATATACACAGCACCCAAGCAAGCCCAATGGTCCATTTTGGGACGAGTTGAGCAGATCTTCTGAATATTGAAGTCTCTGCTCGCCGTACGGCATCCCCAGAATCAAGCATGCCGAATCACTCGCTGCGAATAGCTAGAAGTGTGGTGTCGTCCAATCTATTCGAAGAGAGATGTTTTGCAAATTGAGGCGCATCGGTCGGTCCTCTTGATGCATTCACGCACCACGCGCCTTCGATGAGGTGCCAATTCTCTTCGGCGTATTTCTAACTACGAAGACCTTTAATTACAGTCCCCCGTGGAACACCTGTGAAATATCGGCTCGGAATATTTTCAGCGATTTGCCAGTCCAAGTTTCGTTACAGCGGCCAGAATGGCGGCTTTCGCATTCTAATGCAGAGCGCAAACAATAGGATCGCGAACATAGTAGAATCGTGGAATATCGTAGAAACTGATAGAAATACACACGCAAAAATCTCGTGTGTGAATTCGTCTCAGCGAGGCAGAGTGGTGGGCATTGCTTACGGATCCATAGTTACCCTACAAGGAGGTCTTTCACTTCACGACGAAGTCGGATGAAACAAATGTCGTTTCTGCTGCCGTGATGACCTCGGTGCCGAATCATTCGTTGCGCGTCGTCGTGGAGGGAAAGCCACATTTTCCGTTTATCCTTTTGAAAGAGAAATGGGTAACTGATTTCGGCGTGCTGACCTGCCTGTCCTCTTGATCCACTAACACAGCCTGGACCAGTACCTTCAATCAGGTGTCAATTCTCTTGGCCGTGCTTCAAACTGCGACGTAGAGTTGGACCGGCCAGTCGGAAAGTACGTGCAGGCAAGAACCCCCACTGCTCAGGGATGAAGATGTAAAGGCCAACCACAGAGCAGATTTGGCTGAACGTAGCGGGTGGGGAGGAAGAGCGGGGGCACAGGAGCTTCATTGATTCGTCGACGGCGCGGTGGGAGCTGGAGTCCGCGACCTTGATACCGTAGTAGGTTCTACACCGCACGGGGGCTTTGATTGGCCGTTGTACAGTGGAATCCGCGGATATCAAGGTGGGTCTGGGAACGAGCGGGAGGCGAGCAAGAGGTATACCGCTTGCTGCGCCGGTATATTCAACAGCGAACGACCGTCGACCTTGTTGTGTAGAATCTACAATGTCGTAGATCTGGTAAAAACGAAACACCGACGAACAACACACACGTATCATCGTTAACTCGTGCGTGATATCGGCTCAGTCAGGCATGTAGTTGGAGAGAGTCACGGTTCCACGGCGTACGTGCTCTACCTAGGAGCCCTCGCTTCACGACGATTTCGAATGAAACATATTTCGCTTCCCTTCTATATCGAATGGAAGGGCCGGTCTGCAAAGTTTCACCCGGGTTTGAGTATCACCACGGATACCAATACGGAGAGAAAAGGGGGTAGGAATCAGCGCTGGAAACACGCAAGCCTCGCGCCTCGTTCTATCTCAAAATTTTCCGTTAATTGAGCAGGTGAAAATCGATGACTGCTCCCGCACGCGGGACCAAGTCTCCATACGGTACTCGACCATGCAACTACACCAAACCAAGGTCTACGTCAGGCTACTGCTCACGTGCAGTTAACCCTTCGATCCCCATCGCGCTTCTTCCCCGAAGGTCGCCTCGCTTCCGATGAACTCCCATTCGTCACTCTTGGCGACACGCGAAGCGAATCCTCTACCGCTATTATATTAGTGACGTTGCGGCACATGCGCGTCCAAACAACCGTTTCCCCTTCCATTTCCTCTGAATTACCCGCCAGGAGGTGTCACCACCCGGCGCCAATACCGCAGCCCTGCTGATACTGAACGAATGTTATGCGTTCTGTCGGGATTTTTGCCTAGACTCGGCGACAGAATCTCTTCGCGCACTCAACGCTCTCCTGTCTTGGCGTTGCTGACAGCCCGCCCGCCCTATCGCGGTCTGTGAGGAGTTGGGCGACGTTTCATGACACGATTACTGTACATTTCCACATCAAGAGTGACTGCCCCGCCTCTCGCAAAAGGCGAAACCCTCCGACTGCGGTCTCACGCGACCGCACTCGATCGCTCCCTCTCTCATCCCGATCGACCGTGTGTCCTCTATAAGGCAGCTTCATTCTGTCTGCCTCGCGGTGATTGCGGTGGACGTGCTGTAGCTACATCTGCTCGTGTAAGACAGTGAGACGCGGGTGCCAGGCAGTATCGTTCGCAATAGCCTCGTCCGATTGGGCATTGAAAAACGGACAAGACCTATTTAGACACAACCACATCGCCCATCCTCCTATCCTTCTGCTCGGGATCCTGCATTCCGCGTCTCGTTACATACCCATAGATTCCAAGATACAGGTTAACGAAAATGACACGGATGCCTCGGGGCACGTGGTTCCATTACAACTCTCCGCAATGTGCGATATTAAAAAAGTAACGAAGATGTCTAACTCTCAACGGATACTGAGCCCAGCTGCACCACCGCGAGCTCCCCTGATATTGGGCTACAGTATCTAGCAGAGACGACGCCTATGGAAGTTGCATGCGGAAAAATCGAAAACAATCGACTCCCATACGGTGGTCATCTGAGACGCCTGGGCAGGTCAACGGCGGCTTAGCTATCAACCCCCGAAACGCGATACACAGCTCGATACACTCACGGAAGTGATCAACACCATCGCACGCTATTGAAAAACGAAACCGCCGCAGCCAAGGGTATGGGGCCTCAACCAGCTGTGAAATTTGAGAGGTCGGCATCTGGGACTCATCCTTCGTTCGAACTGTGAACCTTTTGTCACATTTTCTTTTTTTTGCGGCCGACGTCCACGGACACTCAAGGATTTCGGTAAAACAGCTCGGTGTCTCTGAGCAGGCCGCGCGGCAGGCTCTCGACGACGAATGATAACATTCTGGAGGGGCAGCACGGAGGGCGCGGTTCGTGCGGGCATGCGTGAACTCCGACGACGCCACGCGATGATGGATCGAAGACTCTCGTACTAAGGGGTGTGCGGCGTAAAACGTGTTACAGTAGTTGTTTGCCCTTGTTCGGAATGTGCAGAAGGGATGTGATGAGGCGCTGTGAGTGCGATCGTTGGTCGCTCCCTCATCTCGGAACCAATGCCTAACCCGGGCGTCCGCACTATCCTCCGCCCCTACAGTCACACATTTCGATGTACTGCTGTAGGCCGTCAAGGGCATGTTTACACACCCACGTACCCTACGATGCAAGGCGAGACACGAGCTTCTGCACTTGTCCACGCAGTGAGGGGTGCCCCATGTCCAGTCTGGCACTCAACGTTGCACTGGAAACTCTCTGGCGGCTGCGCACACACCTACCCCGCGGTTTTCAACGATACTCAACCGCTGCTCTATTCACCGTGTAAGGCGCGTGGGCAACCCTCTCGCGCCATGTAGAATCCAACCACACTTCACTCTATCCTTGACACCATACCGCTTTGCCCGCCGAACACAAAACATGGAACACATGTCCGAAATCTCTAAGTCTTCGCCCACAGCCTGTGCAGGGCGTCTCCGAACGATGTGTTCGCCCCAACGCTCGTTTTCGGCAAAGGTGCGCGGCAAAGCCAATGTTCTGCCCACCGTACCCACGACACCCGCACAAGTTAGCCATTGCATTCAGGGGCCACCATACGTTGGTGGCGCAAGATACCACACACCCCTGAACGAATACTCCACGACCAACAGGATGCATACATCAAACGATACGTTTGCCGAACGACTTCGACGCGACGATTCCAACGCCGTTATTTTCGGCGCTGCCATGCATTCTGGAACACATGCTGGCCCAAGGTATCAATACTATCGGTAGGGATGCCCAAGGTCACCCTCAAAAAGGCCTGTTCTAAGGTAAAGCTAACGTCCGCACGTACAAGCTTGGCCGCAAACTCGAAAAATCAATATCTAAAGAACTTGTGCACAATTCGGAAGCCCGGTTGGAAACCACCAACACGTGTAATTGCGGCCATTTGTACGCATAGAATAACCCTAGGATCTAACAACCCCAGCCGCAGGCCAATCCAGAGTTCCTCATGTTTTGTTGTTGTTGTTGTTGTTACCCCAGCCGCTGACCAGTCCAGAGTTCCTCATGTTGTTTTGTTTTTGTTGTTGCTGTTGTTTGTTGTTGTTGTTGTTGTTGTTGTTGTTGTCTTCCGTTAAAAACCGTTCCCGTCTCCGCTCAGTACCTCCTAATGTCCGTACTGCTCCAACTGACGCGGACACCTTCCGTGGTCACAACACAACCACAGCACCCCGAAACGTGCTGGCGCTAGCTTCATCCATGCGCTGGGGTTGGTGCACACCGCAAGGTTTCCCAATCGGTCGACGACCAACCTGCAACTCAAGTGGTGCGGCACATGTTGATCTTGTAGCGTCCCTTCTTGGTGACGGTAATGTCCCCGATCTCGACCCGGCCTTTCCCCCTGACGGTCACGATGTCGCCCTCCCTCACCTGGTCGGGGCAAAAGACACAAAGCGCGCAATGTCTAAACTCCGGAGAATGGCTTGACGACACCCCCTCATGGGGTTCCAGATCATGGCCGATAGAAGCATTCTCTGTTTTCGGCCGCCCTGAGGCTGAGGTATTTTCGTTGGTCAGCCTGTAAGCGCGGTCGACACCAATGATGAAAGAAACGGACACGACCGGGAACACGCACACACCCTCACGGGGTCCCAAACATGGCCTTTAGAGTGGAATATCTTCCTGTTTTCAGCAGCACTGAGACTGACGATTTCTCATTGGTCGCCCGGTTAGCGCGGTCGATGCTAATTTGATACACATACACGCACACAGAGAGGTCGATTCTAATGTTTACGAAAAACGCACGGATACACCTGAAGATATCGGGGAGGAAGATAGTCGTGTAGGCAAATATAAAATATTCGCACTTGGGGATAGGGTCAGAGTTTAAGGCGAAGACAGAAGTGTCGGCGAATATTCGCACTCTCTTGGTCGTCGAGGAATCACGCCATTGGGAGTCGCCCCACGGGGAGCGCGTCCACTCGCACAGCAGTCACGGAGCGGTTCAAACAAAAAAGGCGGTAGCAGTAGCCTTTGCATTCGTGTATTATGTAAATATGTCGGATAAAGCATAATATCGGGGAAGTCGGGTTAGGGTTACGGTTAGGGAGTAGGGTTAGGGTTAGGGTTAGGGAATAGGGTTAGGGTTACGGTTAGGGTTAGGGAGTAGGGTTAGCGTTAGGGTTAGGGAATAGGGTTACGGTTAGGGTTAGGGTTAGGGAGTAGGGTTAGGGTTAGGGTTAGGGAATAGGGTATGCGTACAATACCCCTTCCTTCTTCTATTTCGTCGCTAAGCTTGATGTCTCGCGAAGGCGGTCCTGTGGTAGATATTGTGCCAGAACCGGCGCAAAGAATACGGTAAACCGACGGGACGTGCAAGGGGTGGTGGGAGTACAACTTACCACGACTTAGCACCCTCGTGGCGTAAATGCGTTGAAATTATTGTCCCTTGTTACCAGCAGCGAGTAATGTTGGTCAACTCCACAAAGGACGATGCTGTCTGTGACCAGGCACAAGAGACAAAAAAACAAGAAAAATGCACCGTCGTCGAAAATATTGCCCCTTGTTACATACCAGTAGCGAGTAATGTTTGATCGATTCCACAAAGGACGATGCTGTCTGTGACAAGGCACAAAAAAAAATACAAGAATAAAACGTACATTCGTCGTGCCCGAACTGGCAGCCTTCCAGTTGACAAGCACCAACCCGCTCTTGATAGCCGCCGACATCTTGCTGCGGCTCATGCCCATGCCGGCGCTCGCTACGGAGTCCAGGCGGAGGGACGCCTCGACGGTGCTCACCTAGAGGAAGAGGGCGGAATGATCGTGGGGGGGGGAAGGGGGACTCCGTGGATACACGTCTTCCGTTTGTCGCGGGGGTGGGGGGACTCATAGTTGTGCATGCCGTAGTCGTTAGACCAATGACCTTGCATCCCTACAAAGCCGGGACGGAGCACGCCGGGTTCTCACCGGACCAGGTTCTCACATCACCAAGCGCGAAGCGCCGTGAGGTATTCGGCAAGTCGCATGAAGGGTGCGCTGCATCCTGCTAAGGGTGTTCGGCATCTTGTTCTTACTTCCTTGCGTACGGAGGACAGCTGCGTATGGCTTAATTTATTTTCTGGTGCTTTCACTTCCAGAGACAGTTGTATGCGCTGTATAACTGCCACGAGGGTGCTTGACCAATTTTAACACAACGTGGTGCAATTATCCCCCTTTGCGCGGAGTGAGGCCGCACAACATGATCTACTCGCCCACCATTCATGATTACCGCAAAAAGAAACTAGGCAAAAAAAAAGCGGTAACCTGGTTGCTGAGCTCACGAAGTGATCCGCTTGTTTTACAACATCGCTGCCAAGCGACGAAAACCCAACCCCGATGGCAAACACCCGGGGGGGCGACGGAACAATCTTGCCAAAACCTACCACCGCAAACAATCGTTGTATAGGCTTAAACAGACTAAAAACATGCAGCCGGTGATTCTCCCTTTCCTTCAACACCCTGTGGGTATATCTCGAGACATGTGATGAAGAAAAGTACACGTATGAGGCTAACCGGGAAGAAAAGAAAATACGATTACCCTTTTCACCCAGTGTGCCAGGTATGAGTTAATTGTTCCAGTCATGGCTAGAGAGAGAAACAAAAGGAGGAGGCTGCCGCTAGTCTCACGTCCTTCGTCTTTGCCGGCCGGACGGCGAGCTCCTCCAGCGGGATCGGCCGGACCTTAACCTTGACGCTCCTGACGCTGGTGAGGCTCCCGGCCAGGAACTCGGCCATCACGGGGTCGACTAGCACCTGCGCCCCCCGCTCGCCCTGGACGAGGATGTCCCCGATCTTTTAAAGAGGGAGGGGGGGAGAGAGGGAGAGGGTGAGAGAGAGGGCGAGTAGAAATGCGAGAGAGGGGCGACTACGGGGCCGGCCAAGTGTTCGACGACAGGCGAATTCGAGATGGCACTCCGAAATGGCAAAAAAAACAAGGAGAGAGTTGAGTGCCGAGGGGGGACAATAAAGAAGACCAGGTGTTCCAAGACAGGCGATTTCGAGATGGCACGCAGATCTGTTTGAAGGAAAAGTGTCACAACGCGCGAAGGGGCGATTAAGGGATAGACATGTCGGGAAATGGAGATATCGACTAGGTCCTAGCTAAGTTGCAACAACTACCGCCGTCGCCGCCCAGCAGCAGCATTTTTCTGTCTACACCAAGTGGGACGATCCACCAGGAACTGCCACAAGTTAGCTTAAAAAGGTCGATTTGAAAAAAAAAAAAAAAGAACGAAAGGTGCAAAACAACCACACATTCCAAAGAATGAAAACAAATAGAACTGTAGACCTTAACATCAGCACACCCACGTTGTTCCCTGCACTCTCAGGGGAGAGAAGTCGCCGAGCACAGGTGATCAAACTGACCGTTCTATCCGTTCTGAAAACTTCGCCGAAAAATTCTTCCGAAAAATCAACAAAAACAAGCACGCACACCACGGCAAGCAAGAAAAACAAACTTCTTCGCGGACGACAGAAAGAGAGCACACTAAAACGACAAACAAGAAAGAAAGCTCGTCGAGACGGACAAAAAAAAAAAAAAAAAAAAAAAAAGACTCACCCCGTCTCTCGTGACCCCGAGATTGACGATGGCCCCCAAGAAGTCGCGGTGGTCCGCCATGTCGAACAGAAACTGACCCCCGATCTCTAGCGCCACCACCTCGGACTCCAACTCCGACGCCAACACTCCCTCCCTTGAAACGAAGAGGCGTTTTCTTTCCGCCTGGGTTCATGGTTGGCGGGGGGATGGGGCCTCTGGTGGTCAAACGCTCCGTAAAATTAAAAACACGCGTCTTTCTCTCCGCCTTGGTTCATGGTGGGAGGGAGGAGGGAAGGGGGGCTGTGGCCAACACTCCCTCCCTATGAATGAAGACTCGTCTTTCTCGCTGCCTAGGTTCACGGCGGGGGGGGTAGAGAGAGAGAAGGGAGTCGGTGGCCAACCCTCTCGCCCTTGATTTGAAGAGGCGTTTTCTTTCAGCCTGGGGAATTGGTCGGCGGGGGAGTGGGGTCTGCGGTCAAACCTTCCGTAGAATTGCAATAAATGGACGATCTATCTCCGCCTAGGTTCATGGCGGGGGGGGTAGAGAGAGGGAAGGGAGTCGGTGGCCAACCCTCTCGCCCTCGATTTGAAGAGATGTTTTCTTTCAGCCTGGGGTAATGGTCGGCGAGGGAGTGGGGTCTGTGGTCAAACACTCCGTAGAATTACAATAAATGCATGATCTATCTCCGCCTAGGTTCATGGCGGGGTGGGGTAGAGAGAGGGAAGGGGATCTGTGGCCAACACTTCCTATGACTAAAAAAATGTGTCTTTCTCTCCGCCAAGGTTCATGGTGGGCGGGGTTGAGACAGGATAGGGGGTCTGTCGCCAGCTCTCCCACCCTTGAATTGAAGAGGAGTTTCTTGCCGCCTGGGGTAATGGTGGAAGGGGAGGGAAAGGGGGTATTGTGGCCAACACTTCCTGCCTAGGCTCAGTTAGCAGGCATTTTTCTCCGCCTAGGTTCATGGTGGGGTGGGGTAGAGAGAAGGAAGGGGGTCTGTGGCCAACCTTCCCGCCCATAAATTCCAAGAGGCGTTTTCTTTTCGCCTGGGTAATGGTGGAAGGAAGGGAGAGAAGGGGGTCTGTGGCAAACACTCCCTCCATAGATTTACAGAGGCGCTTTCTCTCCACCTAGGTCCATGGTGCAGTGGAGAGGGGGGGGGGGGGGTAGGCGTTCCCATTGTTGTCATGGGAGGAAAGCTGCACAATTTTCCATCCACCCTTTTCGGACGGGAAATGGGGTAGAAAGGCGCATTGGTCGTTCCACTTGTTGAGAGGGACGAGGATCAGTGAGGCCGAGAACAAAAAAAAATAAAGCAAGGTCGAGGACAAAAAAACAGATCGCTTCTGCGGGTACCGGTGTTGTGCTTAGTTTGTGCTGAGAAAGAGGGCCGGGAAGCGGCGGGGAACAGAGCTGGGGGCGTCAACATATGTCGTTTCAACTTGCGGGTGGCTGACGCGGCCATCGAAGCCCGCAGCAGGCCAAGCCGCGTGTAGACCCAACACCCCGCACACAAAAAACTTCACTACCTTAACTGCCTTAACCCGAACCTCAACTCCAACACCCACCAACCCCGGTACCGCCACTAACCTCGCCATCGCCTTGCCTACCTCTCGCAAGGATAAATCTAAGCATTAGTACTGTTTGGGTTGGCTGAATCGTTTTGTCAAATGTCCCCAAATATGCTCGAGCAATTCTCAATTTCAGCTTTTGTCAATTGTGGCAGGAATACTCTTGTTCGTTTCCTCGGGAACGAGGTGTAACGCAGGCCAGCGTTCCAGCGTTGATAACATATCTTGAGGCAGTTGTCCCGAGATATCGCGGTGTACGGGGTTGACGGACACATATGGTCGCGCTATATCGGGACCCGCGCTATTGCGGGAAGGTCCCGGAACAATTGGCTGGCTAGATCGTTATGACAACGAATATTTCCCGCGATACATCGGGAACCGCGCTATTCGGGACAGCGATGTATCAGCACCACTACGGTACCTACCGATGATACCTGGAGAAATCCACGAGGTCCACCGTACCCAGGATTCCGACGACCACCACACCTTTTGGCAATCGAACCTCCCCGAAACGATGGCGATTTCGCCGCATTGTTAACACACACTCCTTTTTTTTTTTTCTTATTATGACACAACGAATCCATCTCTATCTGAGAAAAGAGTCTAAGATAGATTAGCAATGAATCAACCGACAGATCGTCTAGGACACTCCGCTCGCCTCTACACGGGGGGCGGTATCTTGTGTCACCTACGGCTTTGAAAATCGGTCAAGGGCGAGGTGGGTGGTATCTTGTGTCACCTACGTCTTTCAAAATCGGTCAAGAGGGGGGGGTGGTATCTTGTGTCACGTGCGGCACGACCTTCCCACACCAACCTGCTCGTGGCCGCCCCAGGACTGAACCTCCACGTCAAGCAAGGGGTCGAGCAGCTTGGCCATCACGTTCACGTCGGGCGGGGGCAAGAAGCCTGTTGTGTAGGTCGACCTGTGCATTATCCCGGGGTGCGGTACGTGCGTGGAAGGTGACGGGCAGCAGTTGGAGCGCGCGCACGCGGGGGTGTACTCATGTATACGCACGCCTTGCTTGTCGCTAGACGATTGACAATCGCATCCCTATAATGCCGGGACGGAGCGATATGCTGGGATTTCGACGGCCCAGGCTGCGTTTTCTACACGAGCATGAACCACACGCGCGCGCGCGCGCGGGGGGGTGGGGGCAACTGTTGCTTGGCATCGGTATTTTGGGCGTATAATCGAAACACCTGTCTAGGTGAAAACCACTGCTTCATGTATGCACCCCTATTTTTTATTACAGGCAGCATTCTACTGATACGATAGGGGACCATGTGGGGATGCCCCGGTGCCGTTCAGTCATTCGTTCGGGAGTTCGCCATGTGTCCACCTTAAGAAGAAACATATCAATAGAAAAAGAAAATGGTACCACGCATTCTCGCAATGCTGTTCTTGCTCGGCGTTACGTGGCTATCCAGCGCGGTGGGGGTGGGAGTGGTTGGGAAGGAAGACCATTCGGAAGATGTGATCTTCACCCTGCGGGAGCTGTTGCGTACGAAACTATGTAGATCAACGGATTTAGTAAATCGACGGATATATTTTGTGTGTGATGTTATTTTTAGTTTTCCGGGTTTTTAGTGATATTCTTTTGCGTCTGATAATCTCCTGGTTCCAAAATATGATTGTTGATGATCTCCTGATTCCAAAATATGATTATTGATGATCTCCAGATTCCAAAGTATGATTGTTGATGATCTCCTGGTTCCAAAATATGATTTTCCTCTGCAGGTTTCGATAGAAGTGTTCGTAGTTACAGCAGGTCTGCGACCACGGAAGACGTCCGTCAGCTGGACCAGTACGGCTGTCAGAAGGCACTAAGTAGAGATCGGAACGGATTCAAATGTAAAAAGAAAAGCAACAAGAACAAGAGCAAGAACAATAACAGCAACAGTGGCATCAACAACAACGACGTCAACAAAAACAACAACAACAACAACAACAACAACAACAACAACAACAACAACAACAACAACAACAACAACAACAACAACAACAACAACAACAACAACAACAACAACAACAACAACAACAACAACAACAACAACAACAACAACATCAACATCAACATCAAAATGGCATCCGGAAACGAATGGTACTGATGGCAATTTTCGGACTTCCCCGGCTAGGCCATCGACGTCCGGCTCAGCAACACTTGAACACCGGGCCTTTGGATTCGAAGACGTGTCTTACTAATGCCTAATCCGCCAGTTTAGACATCGTGGTGGCTCCAATGTTGTGGACTAGCCCAACCGATAACGAAATAAACAGGGTAGGTACTCATGTAAACGCATGCCGTAGTCGTTAGACCACGGACTTTGCATCCGTACAATGACAGGACGGAGGGCCATGCAGGGTTTTCGCCGGCCCGGGAAACTGGGGGGGGGAGGGGGTCTATCGGAAAGTTCTATGAATTTTCCAGGTTCCAGGGGGTGGGGGGGGGGGGGGGTCCC
>FN649755.1:3170393-3274287 GCA_000310025.1 Ectocarpus siliculosus
ACGGCCTTCATGCGTCCAGAGCAACACATTTTGGGTTCACGTTTATATAGATTCAACATAAGCCTAGTCTTGAGCAGGCTCTCATCCCCCACTCACTCCCAACACGTCCGTTTCGACCCGTGGCATCATCTCGGGGCGGTTGTTGTGCTTTCGTTAATTGCACGCATACCTTCTGTCGGGGAAAAAATAACCCTCGTCTATTTTGATTTCATCCATCGCAGAGGACAAAGGCGGGATGCCAGAGTGTTTTACTCTCCCCTCTGTACCCAGAGGGCACGCGGATTCAAGTACGGTGGTGGTCCCGATATACCGTACCGTACCGCGGGCCCGAGAAGTGCGGGTCCCTGGTCTTGATACACCGCGGTAAAAACCGCTTGTCGCGGGATTTGGTTACCACACTAAAAGCTACCGTATGCATCCCCCAACGTCCAATACGTAGTGCGGTTTCCCGACGTATGCGCGGGTGTTTTCGCTTGTCGCTACGCGGCGGAATATCGGGACCCTCGCTGTACTGGAAGCATTGCCACCACCTGGACTAGGGACCAAAACCGAGATCCGGGCCCCCGCAGGTACATGTACCTCAGCCACCCACCATGTCTTCAGCGCGGAGTCCGCTCCGTCCAGCAGCTTGGCCGCGGTAAGCTTCTCCATCCCCTCGTAAACGGCCTGCTTCAGCAGTTTTTCTCTCGGCAGAACGCCGCCACCTCCACCACCGCCCCGGCCGCCAGCACGCAACGTTAACGGAACTCGTGTACCTGTATGACCAAAACAAAAACGCGAGTAGTACGGCGGCACAGTGTCATTTCATCGGTCATATTGGTAACGTGCAGCAGTCGTGACCGTGCAGAACGCTTTCTTTGTTGACAATAGAGAGGTTTGGGGCTTACGACAAGCACCCTTGGCTAGCCCTATCGACCATGCTCCCTCGTTGCATGTACGATGTGTTGGTATTCCCGCGGGCGGAAGGTCGCCTTCGACAATTAGGCGGTAAAAAAATGTCAGCATACATATTGTTTTTGTTGTTGTTGTTGTTGTTGTTGTTGTTGTTTTCGTAGTTGTTGTCTTGACAGTACGGTCTCTACCCAGTACCTGCTAGTATCGTACTGGTCCAGCTGACTCGGCCGCCTTCTGGTAACAGGCCAACCGCCCCCGAAAGGGTATATACACACCCAGAGAAAAGTCGTGGACATACAGGTAGCCTTTGCTGACGCTATGGATTCGTTGCTGATCTATCTTACAACTCTTTTCTTAGATAGAGACGGATTCGTTGGGTCATGTTACGAGAAAAAAGAGAAAAGGGGTGGTTGAATATGCTGTTGTTTCGTCACCTGGTCCTTGCCCGTACATGGACTTTCGCGTTGCAATATATTCTACCTTCGGCTACAAGAGAGTCTGACCTTTTTCGTCACTCGGCAGCAGCGACTCTTTTCCACATCATCTTCAGACTGCTGTACTATGTACATAGATATTATCCGCTTTGAACTGTAAGGTCATTTATCCTGCTGGAGCTCACGCCATGGCATCAAGAAGACGTCAGGGATGGCTTTCGAAACCTGCTTTCGGCGACTGCGGAGATTGCTTGTTCGTTGTACTTCAAGCTGTCCATGTGCATTGCCTGCACCCATGGGCAACACGCAGTACAGTGCACGAAAACACCCACATGCATCGCTTGATACATTTACTGTGCATGCACTCCAAGTTGGTGTTGGTTTACCGTAGGATTGCGTGAGATACCACACACACCCGCAACGGATTTCCATATCTCGACTACTCCACCACGACGGTGATGCCACATCCAAATGACACGTGTGCGAAAGGCCCTCGGCGAGGAAGTTCCAACACCGCCATGTTCGGCTCCGCCACTGCTCTTGCGACAGCGGGTAAATCGCACTCTTCCACAAAACCGCTCCGGAGGGGGGGGGGTGGTATCCTACGTCTCATACGGTAACCCTCAGCATGATGTAAACCCCGACACATGACAACATGCACGCATGATGGTCAACATACCCGCTCCGGCGCCCCCATCTCTCCTCCTCAACCCAGGAGCACCCATGCCGCGGGCCACCACTCCACGACTGCGCGCAGCCGGAACGAGACCCCTGCAGAAGCACCATGGGAACATGACTGCTGTCAAGAGCCGCATTGCTCGCTCTCTCTGCGTCAACTTACAACCAACAACCCAACTAGGCCGGCCGTCCGTGGGCCACGGCGGGGACCTACAGTAGATGATGGCGACGAGCTTGACCCCGCTTTGCCCTGTGACGTCGTGGGTCGCAGGCTCCCTCCTGTGGGCCTGTGGGTGGGAGAGCCGCAACTGCACGAGACATCAAAACGCGGCGGAACCTACAGAGCAGCAGCATGCAATGTGGCTTTGTATGAGTTTGTTTGTCTTGTACGCGATGGTCCCATGGCCCAATCAAATTAAATTTGCAAATTTGAAAGGGGTACGTGTGTGCCAATAGCTCTTGTTCCAGTCTGACGGTCCCCCAGAGCCATCGAGTCGCGACCTAGATTCACACACACAGGACAACCCAACCGCGCCAGGTACGAGCTACTGCTGCATCAGGCGTGTTGCGGGAGGATGGGAGTCCCATCGTTTGGATCGTTGCCTTCGCGCGAGTGCCTGATAGACCGCAGCAATGTCTTGTTGTAGCAGTTCGTTCGACACGGTGGGTTTGAGGTTCGAGAGCATGTTTCGATCCCCATGGTCGTGTTTCCCGCAACCCAAACTCAAACTTGCAAACACTCGCGTGCGTCGCCTGCGCGACGGACGACCTCGCGGGAAAAGAGAGACAGACAAGAATGGAGAGACAGGAGCAAGCGCTGTGGTTGTTGTTGTTGTTTTGTTGTTGTTGATTTTTTGGTAGATCCTCAAATCGGCTCAGCTCTTTGCTCAGGTTTTCCGACGGCGGAAAGATGTTCCACGCAGTTCTCGGCACCCACACGATTGTGGTATCTCAAGGCGTGGCAGCAGTCGTGTGGGGCATGGGCGTTGTTGTGGGTGACGAGAGCTTGATGGCCATGCAAAACCCGATCGATCTTGGTGGCCATGTGAAGGTTGTACTTCGATCGCGGGATCGATCGGATTTCACATGGCTCTCTCGCCACCGACTACTGTACAACGCCCAGACTATGCCACACGCGACTGCCACACCCTGAGATACAACACGAGCGTTGGTGTGACCAAGAAGCTCACTTTTGTTCTATCGCGTCTCACGCTGCCGTTTCTGCGAGTTGGTGGCTGTTCTCATCAGACAATACAGAAAGCGCAGGTGCCAGAATTTTTCAAATCTGAGTTGAACAATATGTTGTGTGTGTGGTTTCTTCGTATTGATTATCGCGTCAGCCCCCCCATTTTTCGTGGTGAGACGTGTACTAATATTATAACTGCTGGCCGCTGTATACCTTCAGGTTTATTGTAGAGTACTACTGGTACACTTTAGTGTTCACAACTACAACCGTCCAAGGTCACACAGGAGGGGGTAAACACTACGTTTTTTTCTTCTTTTTATTTGTTTTCGTGCCCCACCTTCCTCCTGCGGTGGGTGCTGAATTTTATTTTTGTCGCGAGAAGGGTCCAGCCGTCCCTTTCCCTGGTCAACGGTGCTATGTAGCGTCGAAATTTGGTAATCACGAGGGCTTTGTCAACTGTTTTTCGCATATGCCGGTCGCCCCGGTGGTCTAGTGATGACCTCGAAACCAAAGGTCGTGAATTCGAATATTCACATGGGTGTGAAAAAACAACAAAATTTGCGGCTGAAAGCGAAAAATAGACGAAAAAGCTGTCGGGAGTACAGTAGTGTTCAACATTAAAAAAACGTTGACGAAGGAATGGGGCGGCTCGACCCTTCTCGCGCATGCACCGCAGGAGGACGTGGGGCACGAAAATAAGTAAAAAGAAGAAAGAAACACTGGTGTTTTACCCCCTCCTGTGTAGCCCTGGATGGTTGTACAATAACAGTTGTACACGAAAATACACTGAAAACGGATTGTGCATGTCTCACCTCGAAAAAATGGGGGAACTGCCTCCATAACAATTAGGACGAAAACACACAAACCCGTAAGTATTGTAAATTTTAATCCCGTGGGGATTCCAAATCACGACCTTTGCGACTACTGTAGCGGTTCGGAGGTTACCACTAGAACACCGGGGAGACCGAGTCTGTACGAATCCATATCGTGATGAATTGGTGGTGTAGCGGGAGATTTTTTCCGGCACTGAAATCAGATTAACGATACTCCAGGCCAAGCTGAAAAATGGTATGCACGTACCTGGGAGCATTGCGAGAGTGTAGACGGTAGCTTCAAGGCTCAGGTCATTTTACGCCACAAGTTATGTATGGCCTCGGAAATAGTGTTCCTACATAGCACCCAAGATATGTAGCTGAGAAAATGTGAGGGTCTCGCGGTTTCCAAATCGACTTTTTCGAGTTAATCGCTGAGATTTGAAGACGTAATTTTGTATTGCCCTTGCCGACAGACGCAAAACTGCGCCATTGTTTTTTTTGTTTTGCTTTTCATCATTTTGTCGTCCAGCAAATATTCCACTAAATTAAACGAACAACAGCGAGATGTGAGTGTGGTCGCAACGATTACGGTTGTTTCCTAGGTCTCACTTGCATATCCCACGTCGTTGTTACTGCTCCCCATCCGCAGTGCAAACTTGCGGCAGACGCCCGGCTCTCGGTGTGGATCTCTGCTTTCCGGTGTGACCAGTCTCACCCCCTCGACAAGATGCCCGACTCAGATGAATCTCGCATCCCCGTCACCATCCTGACGGGTTTCCTCGGGTCCGGCAAGACCACTCTTTTGAACCACATCCTGGCCGACAACACCCATGGTATGCGTTTCGCGATCATCGAGAACGAGTTCGGCGAGGTCGGCATCGACGAGAAGCTGATCGCGAAGGCTGGTCAGAAGGCCGAGTGCGACACTGAGGAGGTGATGTGCAAATCTGAGGTTATACGACCTAGGTAGGCGGTATGAGCCGCGGGTGACGACTCAATACCTTGCAGTAAATAGTCTCTACCTGCGATGCTGTGCATATTGCAAGACATGCTGCTGTCAGGCAGCAAACGCAGCAACCCAGAACGCGAAGTTCAGTTTCATGCGGACTTGTATTCGAACGGATCTTGCACGACCTTGTACTCGCTCCCGCGGGAGGTTTGTTGAAAATATGAAAATATTACACATCAACGGCGGAACAGGAACAACACATGCTCGCCTCTGCTAGAACAGCAGTACCGCCAAACGATTGGCACCCAACAGTAGTATCGACAGACACAAATGGACAATGGTAGCTTACACGAATGCACTTGTAGCTGCTGCTGCCGTAATGGCAATGACTCGCCATCTATCGTTCTTATTCGGTAGCGCATGCATGCGAGAATAAATGAGAATGATTCCTGGCGCCTGACACCAATAAGGCTCTCTCCTTGTGATTTTTTTCGCCCTTGGCACAGTTTTGTTTCCAAGTGACGCCTCCCCACACACCGAAGCAACAGCAGTAACAAAGGTAACCGCCACTAGCTGTGTCCATGTTGCGTCTCTTGTGGATATCAACACCGACCGGAAGGCTGTAGTACGCTCAGAAATTGCGGGCGCAAGAGTCTGGCATTGCCTGCAGAAAAGACCGCCGCGCCTGCTAGGATCAATTTCTATTTTTTTTGTGCCCCAGTTACAAGTAGGTTGGATTACTGCAGTACCGATAATCCCTCCCCACACACCAAAGCAACAGCCACGGCGATGACATCCACCACGAGCTGTGTGTATGGCCCCCTTCCCTCGCCAGTGCTGTCAGACCCCTCCTAGCTGTGCTGCGTGTATAGCTGAGTGCCCCCTCTGTTTCTCCTGGTTGGAACCGAACAACTGCTGCGTGCTGGTGTGTTCCTTCACCTCTCGTCCAACTCCCGGGGACGAGGGCAAAAAAGTGCCGATGATATACCGAAGAAAATATTGGATACATCGTCCTCGGATTTTGATCGCATGGTGCAACGAAATTCCGCCAACCATAAAAAATGAGACGATGCTCGCCCTCCTGACCGGTGGGGTCCCCGGTGTTGAACCCCCGAAAGCGGGTTCCTTACCGCTCTTTTTTGCTTTTCCGCTCCAGGACAGTTCAATGGCCCCTTCCAGGAAGTTTTGGAGTAACACTTGTAGAACTGGCGCAGCGCGGGGCTTTGCAGTGAAAAAGGGCCCCGCTGATGCGATTCTTTATTAATGCCAAGTAGTTTTGGAAAGATCAGGATACGCAATACTTGACGGCACAAAAGCTGAAAATCTCACGCAGTTTTTGGACTTTGACTTTGAAACTTTGCACACATGTACATTGGGTTCGTGCAAAACGCTGTGCGGAGGGGCCTCGTTAATTTTCTTCAACGGTCGCCGGTTAGGCCAAATCTCATGGAAGGTCTGCAATTTGTCTGGAAACCACAGAATCAGGTGGAAATTTCCTGGCCGAACAGAGAGTAGCTGCGATCTAACAAAAAAAACACCGGATTTGTCTCGACAGGCCACCAACTGACGGTTGGTTCCTTTCGAGCCACCACACGCGACAGACATTAACAGCGGCTATGTCGTAGGATCGGGAGGGATACACACACACACCTACACCTGCTCTGTGTTGAGCAGCACCGCATCATCAGCGCACAACATGCGAATGACTTGTCAAAATGAGAGCATGCAGCTGCAGCAGCGATAGCAATAGAAGGGGAATCTCCTTTGCCTCTCTCCGCCAAATGCTCTCCACACAATCCTCCTGGCTTGCTAGTGGACAGATTGTCGATTGGTGAGTGGTGTATATCAAGATCATCAGCAGAGAGTCTACACACACGCCCAACATCTCATGTGTATCGTCACGGATGCATATAGGGACACCCACCTACACACCGACGCTGGAACACACGGGTGCACGGGTTCGGCGCAAACGAACGTGCAATTGGTGCCGCGTGCGCGCAACAACGCCTGCACAGCGACCTCAAACGCAATCCCAACCAAATAATTCCGCTGCGATTCCGGGGTGTATGCGATTTGAAATCACAGATTTCCGGCAAACAACAGCACCATGAGGGTTGGTATGTCCTGTCGGCCTCGCTGCAAACCCAAATCTCAGGAACTGCAGACCTTCCGTTAGAATTGGTTTTATTCGGGGTCCCAGGAGCCGTACATGACCCCGATTCCTCTGGGACCCCGGACATCCGGCGACAGGAGCAAAATAAAATGAACACCCCTCCACACGGCGTTTCGATCTAGCTCAAGGTACATGAGTGCAAAGATTCGAAGTCTAACTCCTAAAAACGGCGAGAGGTTTTTCATGTTGAACATTTTGGTATCTATTTCCTTTAAGCAGTTTGTGATGGCGACAAATGCCTGTCAAGCACGGCCATTTGTTGTCGGAGCGCGACGGAACCGGTGCGACGAGAGTGCCCTAATTATCTTCCTCCTCACAACCCAGCAGCTCGTAAATTTTGTGCTCAATAAAAACCTCGTTCTCGTCTAATAACGTCGATATTTTATTGACGTACCGTTCCCGGGGGGGGTTGCGGAAGGGCCGCTCTCCAGCGGGATGGTCGAGAGAGCCCGACACATTGGAGCCTTTTTTCCCCCTCGTGACAGGATGAAGGAAACAAACGTTGCGCTTCGCCCTCCGCATCTCGCTGTAAGAGGTCAAGGGTCTGTCGAGACGCGGGGGTCAAAGACAAGTCCTTGATGGTCTAGGATGAAAAATTGTGTTGTCTCGAGCACGCTTGGAACTGGTCTAGCTGCAGGTGCTAATCTGCAATCAAACGGAGAGAAGCTTGAAAGGATACACGGAAATAATAACCTGGACCTACACTACCCCCCCCCCCCCCCCCCCCTCAGCCGGCCCAAAACGAAATACTTCGAACAAAGTACGTCGTATGTTTTTTCTCAAAACCAGACAGACGAAACACGTTTTCCGAACCCTTTTGACGTCTGTAGGTCAGCAAGATGTTGTCCTACCGATACAATAACACGCACACCTAGACCATCGTGCGGTCATTGTTGTGCATCGAATCGCATCATTATAACTTGGTAGAGCCACAACCAGTGCCAGTAACATATACTACGGCACGTACCTGTCTGTCTGTCTTGAAAAATAATATAGACTAGTCAAGAAAATATGAGAACATGTACTACTATTCCGGAGTATGTCTTGAAAAATAATATAGACTAGTCAAGAAAATATGAGAACATGTACTATTATTCCGGAGTACATATTGTAAGAGCCGTAGACATGCAGTTATTGCCTGCCCTGTTCCCTGTCCACGTATTATGTATGCATGTAGATGTGAAGTATACACAGGTGGGAGCGCGTGACCAGCCTCCGCACGTAGTCAATGGGAGACCTCAACATGCTCAAGATATGAAATAATGTATTGGCATGACACCAGACAGCGGCAAATGAATCATACAATTCAAGGGCCCCCGTTCCGGGATGTGTGTTGTGTTTTCGTCCTAATTGTTATGGCGACGGTCCCCCCATTTTTCGTGGTGAGACATGTACTGCGCTCATTCAGTGTATGTACAGCTACACTTTTCAGCGTATTTTTCGTACAACTACAACCATCCAGGGTCACACAGGAAGGGGTAAGGCTGAGTCTTCCGGCGTGATTATTTCTGAGTTTTTTTTTTTCTCTCGGTCGGGGGGGGGTGGCCTGCACGGAAAAAAATATCAAGATCCAAACGACCGTCTTACGGTTCCTCGAGGTATATTTTTTTCTGAAGGGAAAAAAGAGGCCGATTCACGTTCTTGTGGGTCACAACATGCTTCAGTACACGGTTTTGGCTCGTGTGCGACCAACAAGACACCGAGCGCCCTGTTTATGGGTCGCCTGCAGAGGGCATGTGTATCATCACACGCTATCCGCTGCACTTTGTGGATGTCGTCGGCCAAAGGCCTCTCTCTGATGGCATGCGTTGTGCACTGAGCACACTCGACTCGGAGCAAGCAGCAGAAAAAAAAGGCTACGTCCAAAAAAGGCAACACCGAACCACACCTCGATTCACGTTTGCAGGCCGTGTGCAATCAACACTGGACAATACGCTCTGTTTCTGGTACGCGAGCAGAGGGTATGAGTATGACCACACGCCATTGGCTGCAGTTTGTGGATGTTGACGGCTTTAGGCCTCTCTCTGGCATGCGTTTTGAACTGGTCACAAATGCAGCAGGCGCATAAACGGCTCTTTTCGGCCGAATGGCAAGAACGTCAGCAGAGCAATGTGGCAGGGTTGACGTTTTCGGCTCGTGTGCGGCCAACACGACGCAGAACGTCCTGATTTTTAGATACCTGCAGAGGGTTTGTGCATGACCTCATGATACTGACCTCTGTTTGGCAAGCAGACGGTGTAGTTCCTCGTTCTGGCACGATCGGGGTGTGACCATGGGGTACCCCCCCCCCCATTTCTAACAGCGATATGCCAACAGGATCGCTGTTGGAAAATGGGCCAATTTTCTAACAGGCCGGCCGGAATCGCTGTTGGAATTTGTGCTGTTGGATTTTGGGCTGTTGCAAATTGCCATTTTCCTACCCGTGAGACGTCTAAATTATGTTTTCGGCTCGGAAAAGGACCCCCCCCCCAAATCCAATCCGGAAATAATCACGCCGTAAGACTCAGCCTAAACATCGTTTTTTTTCTATTTTTGCATTTTTTTCGTCTCCCTCTTCCTCTTGTGGTGCGTGCTGAAGTTAATTGTTATCGCGAGAGGCCCCAGCCGCCCCTTTCCCTCGTCAACGGTGCAAACGTCGAAGCTTGGTAGTCACGAGAGCTTTTGAGCTGTTTTTCGCTTCACCCGCAACTTTAGGGGTTTTTCACCCCATGGGGATTCGAACTCACGAACTTTGTGACTGGAGGTTTCGAGGTTACCACTAGACCGCCTGGGCGACCGGTTGGACGTCGTATGCACATGACATTCTTTAATAGCTGCTGTCGGAACAAGAGCTGGCGCGTCAGGCGGAACGTTCCTTTGTAAGCATAAGAGAGGAAATCTATCACCGCCTGTAGGACAGTGGGATACCCGCACCTGCCGTCGGATATACACCCGCCAGAAAATAATGATGGGCTTCAAGCTTGCAGAAACCTTCCGCACTTTGATGTATATTTCGACTAACAACTCAAAATTCAATTACATAGTTGCTGCAACTAGCTGTATGCCAAGCGCCGAGGAGAAAAATGTAGCCCAGCAAAGTTCCGCATTTGCTGGACCTTTTGAGTGATGTACCCCGCATGTTTATAAACTCTTTTTTTCAAGCGCCAGAACAATCCAAGCCACTGCCTAGATTCGCTCTTTTCCAGCTTCATGCCCCTAGTATGCTGTGCACAGTCTTCGCCCACCACCCTTTTCACCCTTCTTTCAGCCCAACCTGAAGGCGAGGGCGCACGGTGCCCGAGCCTGGAGACCTTGTATGCATATACCCGTCCCCGGTGGTTAACCTGTCGTGCAAATAATGGGGTTGTTTGCGTGGTGACCGTTCATGGTGTAGTGCTGGTGGTGTGACACATTTGCTGTAGGTATGTGTGTTGAAGTGAAGTGTAACGGCCCAAACCTCACGTAATTCAGTTATACACGACTTAGTATATGCTACACTGATCCTATATAATATGATTACTACCATTCAGATTCCTAAATAGACCCCCCGCTTCTTTTTTTTTTTCCCAACTTCATGGTGGTCGTATTCGTCTGGAAACATTCCTGGACTGTTCCTATTGTCCCTGGAATTGTCCTGGAAACTTGCGAGATCACCCCGCATACTTGGAAAACACGCAAAGAACCGTTATTCGGCCTAGACAGCACCGTAGACGGTTGTGAATACTTCTTATGACAACCAGTCTTCACCACTTTAGGTACTTGACGTTCCCTTCCTTTATTCGAAATGAATCGCATTTCTACTAGTTGACCAACTATAGATATCGCATATGACTAATAATGCAGAGGCACACCTGATTACTCAATTTTAACATGTGTCCTTATTACTCAAATTTAACAGGTGATTGAGGTGATGAACGGCTGCATCTGCTGCACGGTCCGGGGCGACCTCGTCGAGGCCCTGAAGCGCATGAGCAAGAAGCTGTCTTCCTTCGACGCCGTCCTCATCGAGACTACCGGTATGGCGGATCCCGCCCCCGTGGCGCAGACCTTCTTTGTCGATGACGAGGTGCAGTCGAAGTACCGTCTGGACGGCATCGTGACTGTCGTCGACGCCGCGCACGTGGAGCAGCATCTGGACGAGGAGAAGCCGGAGGATGTCGAGAACGAGTCCATCGAGCAGATCGCCTTCGCCGACCTCATCATCCTGAACAAGACCGACCTGCTGTGCAAGAAGGACGAAAAGCCGGCCGACGCTGCCGCCGCCGACGGTGCCTGCAACGAGACCGACGTCCCAGCCCCCTACGGCAACAACGTGATGCCCCCGACCGATGCCGACGCCGCCAAGGACGCCTCCAAGACGCCGGCCGAGGAGGCCCTGGCCAAGCTCGAGGCGCGCATCCACGCCATCAACCCAAACGCTCCGATCATCCGCTCCGAGTTCTCTCGCGTGCCGCCGAAGAAGCTGCTGAACCTGTCCGCCTTCGACCTGGAGCGCGTGCTGGAGATGGACCCCGAGTTCCTAGAGAGCGACGGCACCGACCACGTGCACGACGACTCCATTTCCTCCGTTGCCTGGTCCTTCCCGGGCCTGGAACTGAACGTCAACCTCCTGCAGCTTTTCATCAGCAAGCTGATGCAGGAGCTCGGCACCGAGCTCTTCCGCTACAAGGGCGTCCTCGCCGTCAAGGGCATGGAGGAGAAGTTCGTCTTCCAGGGCGTGCACATGCTCTTCTCCGGCGGCTTCGCCTCGGAGGCGATGGGGCCCGAGTCCGTCAACGTCGACCCCAAGAAGGAGCCGAACGGCGACGGCAAGAAGGCCACGCCGCCCGGGCTCTGGGCCAGCGACGACGAGCGCGAGTGCCGCTTCATCTTCATCGGCAAGCACATGAAGGACAAGCACGCTGACCGCCTCAAGCAGGAGTTCCTCGCCTGCGCCGCGGAGGACCCTCTGCGCTTCGCCGTCGGCGACTACGTCGAGGCACGCGCCAGCGGCGGCTGGAAGATGGCCAGGGTCCTGAAGACCTGGGACGCCGGCAACTGCTACCGCCTCGAGCTCCAGAACGCCCGCAAGACCAACGTGTGGGGTCCCATCGACGACGAGGTTTTTGTGCGCCAGCCCGACGAGGCCAAGGTCGCTGCGGCCAAGGCCAAGGCTGGGGAGAAAAAGCAGAAGATCTAGGCGGCTCTTGGCATGCCTCTTGTAAACCTTTTTTCGTGTAGTTTCATGTTTTGTGCCTGGTAATTGCGTTTTAGCCTGCGGAAGGGAGGAGGGGTTGTTTGAAATGGAAGGAGGAGAGAGTAGCTCGGAGGTACCAGAGAAACTTGGTTCGCGAAAGAGGATAGAGTAGGCAGTTGTCCGAGAAGAGAGAGCAGATCTATGCCCGCACTGCACGAGAACCAGTCAGTGTACTGAACCTTCGGGGGGGAAACAGATTGTGTGTGTGATCAGAGGTTGATCAGAGGGTGTCCACTGCCGATACTTCCAAGTACTTGATGTTGTCTTCACATTAAAAACTGTTCCGATCTCTCTCTTTACCCAGTACCCTCATATGTCCGTACTGATCCAACACTCGACGCGGTCGATTCCCGTGGTCACAGGCTTACTTACCCTAAAAAGGTACACTCAAATAAACTGGCCCCGAGGGGTCCGCAAGTCAATAGAAATGAACGACAGATATTCTGGAGTCCTCCACTCTCTCTGCGCGCTATGCGAGGTATCAACTGAGACTAGGAATTACTACGGTGTGGTGCGAAAGATCGAATCGAGAAAGATCATCACCACCGCACCGGTGCTAGAAGTATCTGTCATGATAGCACTCGTTCACCGATCCAACAAGCCATGTCGCTGCGTGCACTATTTAGTTCCGTGTTGTCCAGCTAATCTCTGCCGCATTCTGTGTGCAATAGATCATCCGGTGGATCTTGCACGGCGGTGGATATTTGGGTACCAAATACTGATTTTTCCGTTGTTCCGTTGGGGCAGAAGCGAGTCAAGCCCACTTACTCGTGAACGACGTCGTGAACGATGGAATTTGAAGGTCGGGCAAACAACATCTCGCGAAAAATTACACCGGACTTCGTCATTTTCCATCAACATGAATCCTTAACTCGCGCTATGATCACCGGCCTCAGCAGCTTCAACCGCTCGCAGCCTCCCGTTCGCCTCCTACCCTGCAGTTAGGTAGTTAACGTGGATGGAGCGTGCCCGTTCTCACTGTTCTCTGCCCGCGTGCGATGTCCCTTGGCGTCATCATCATGACAGCAGTAGACCTCACCGTTTGTCGTTCTACCGCTGTAATTCGGGAGGTGGAATAATATCTATGGCTATTGATTGTAGAAAAAAAAATACCTGCAGTAGGCTCGTGCGCTGTTACCATTGACTCGTTTAGCACACAGCAGCAGCAGTGTCGAGTTGTGTGGGGCGCCAGTGTGACTTACGGAGAGGGGTGGATGGTCTTCATCATCAGCTGTTTAGAGAGGTGGGCGGTGTTCATCATCATCAGGTATAGCAGCTCTAAAATGCCTCAGCATCTGCCCTCTCTCGGTGAAGTAGGTAGCCGGCCAGATCTGCTCTGGACTGACCAATCAGAGAGCTTCATTAGATATATATGCTCTGCATCGTAAAAATGCAAGGTTGTCCAAACCTTGTTGCTCTGCATTGTATGCAGCGGCCAGATCTGCTCTGCATTGCCCAATCAGTACTACTCTGCATTTTCTCCGCATCCCGCCCGCCAGGGTCGGAGACTGGGTATTTCGATTCAATTTAAAATAGAAATGGCGTACGTTTCCACGCCGATATTTCTCGACGCGAGTCGTATCGTTTTCGATCGAGATATCGGTATTCGATACCCTCGATACTGGCCCATTCGGGGGTCCCAACACATCAAAACAATGGGGGGTGGTCATTAATTTCGCGGGGTCCCCATTTTTTCCTGTCCAAGGGAGGTCGACAACAGAACACTTGACTGAATGGAAATGCACGAGATTCATCACAGAAACCCGCATGCTGTGGGGAGATCCCATTTTTCTACTGTCCTGATTTGCTCAGAAAAGGTTGGTCCATGATGCTGTTTGCTCCGAAAACAGAAAACATCCCCCCAAAAGACGTATCGGTATAGAGTATCGATATGGAGCCATTTCCCGAATATCGAAGAAAATATCGGTATCGGCGTTTTTTGGTCGACACGGTTGGCGTATGGTATCGAACCTTATTTCCGAACCGATCTTCAACACTGCCGCCCGCGCACCGCGAACTCACCGCGCCGCACACGTGGGTTACGGTCATGTCCCTGAGCGATGCTCTTCTCTGCGACTAGTCGGCAGAGATGCTGGCTCCATGAGTCAAATATGGAGTGTGGCACAAGCAAGGGGAGGAGAAGAATATGATGAAGGACTGGGGCAAAGTCTGATGGTGCGACGGGCAAAGCGGGCAGTCGCATGATGACCGGAGCATCGGAGCGCATCTATCTCTTCATCGCTCTGCACAGAACACGGTTTGCTTTCCACAATGTCGACTGCTTAGCCTACAATGGCTAGGCCCTGTGCTGCGGCTAGTCCTGGCTAGTGGGTGGACTTTTGAGTTAACACGGTGATGCGTGCACCTCACATCTCCTCGTGGGATCCACCAAGATCCTCCGGACGCGCGAGGCACTGTTATTGCCAGCATCCAAGAAATGAGAAAAGGCGTTTCCCATCCGGCCTCGCTGTGCTCTCTGCCGGCCACCTGCCAGCTCGCTCCCTCTGCCCCTTCCCCGCAGCCCGAGAGGGAACGTTGCCAGAGCACCTCACCCCGAGAACATAGCCGCCGCAAGAGGGAGCATCTGCCCTCAGATCGCTTGCTCAGTGTTTCATTCGTAATTCCTCGAGCGCAGGAGCTACCCTACCCTCTTCACAGACCAGCCAAGCAAGCCTTTCTCCACACGACGTGATACTGCTGCGGTAGTCTCCGGCACATCGAGGACGACCAGTCGGGACCCTCTCCTTGGTGAGTCCCTGTGCAGCTCCTTTGTCTAGACTACACAAACAGTGTAAATAGCAGGATGTAGTTTACCCTTTACCGGTAAAGGCGTTGGCGGGGTCGGTCAAGTCAAGAAGATCAATTCTCGACATTCTCGTCGCCCCCCCACCCCCTTTTCGCCCCCACCCTCAGCCCCTGCCTTGCGGGGGAAGCAACTGCTGAGCTTTCCACACTCCGCACTAAGTCTCTCTCGGGGTAAGAGCTTAGCGTATCTGCAGCAGGCCACCGACACACAGGCACTGAAACACCAACGGATTCTTGGGGCTCGCTTTCGAGAACTCCTCTGTTTGTTTGCAGTCATTTCTTCGGGGAAGAGATGCGGAGACCATATATACAGGAAAGCACGTGATAAAAAACGACACAACAGGGTATACCCTGGTCGAAAAGCGACTCACCTGGGTACACAGTCATTAACAGCAGTAAATGCACTCCAATCACAGCGCCCACTTTCGCCACGGTGCGTCAGAAAACCGCAGGGTATACCCTGCCGTGGCTACGTTTCTCAACAACTGTACCCTGTTTTCGGACATGTACCCCGACCTAACGGGAAATGAGATCCTTTCATCAATCATTTCCCCCGAAGAGTTTGAGGTGACCCTGCTCTACAAGCCCAACACCACGCCAGATGATGATGTGTGTACAGCTCTACTGTGTGCTGCGGTACACTCCTTCACACGTTTTCGAGTGAGTAGGTCCAATGTACGACCTGTTCCTTCCCTGTGCTCCTACCGCACCCGTGTTTGATCCAGCGCGGGCACGTTTCTTATATTTTGGCTCAGCACCTCGCACGGGTACGCACCAGCGTAATTCGGGTTACACACACCCCTCTTTCGGGTCAAGGCAAAAACCAAACCTGTGAACCCCACCCGATTCTAGTATGGGATGGAGCATCTTGCCCGTAGCCATCAAGCACACACCGATCTATGCGACAAAAGGCGTCGAGCGAAAAACCGGGTGGATAAAAAGAGCTATTCATCAATCATTTCCCGCGCAGAACCTTTCCAAATCCTTTCCCCTCCAACCATGGGATACCAAACGGCGAATCTTCCCGCCCAATAGCAACCATGGCAACGGGGCAGGAATCAGTTTCCGCCCCTGCGAAACGACACCAACCATCAACTCTTCCCGCTCTAAATCAAGAATGGCCAGCACAAGTTCGTTTGGAAACATGCACACACGCGTACAATACCCCGTGGACTACTGCTTGCTGCAGTCTATTTCCGACTGCTGGCACCACTTCCATTCTTCATGGAACGGCCGGTGGCAGCAAGTCAATCTGCTACCGCGACCTTCGCGGCCTGGCGGCTAGAGAATATTTGTCCGGCGGTAACGGGCGCTACCACCGTGGTGGACAAACCCGCCGCCGACGTTCCTGCGCCGCCGCTCGCTCCTTCCATGATTGATGTGAAGGGCGTGTCTATGTGTGCTGGTCCTGCTTCTCCCCTGCGCCCTCTCTGCGGGCGGGAGCTCGCCGCCAGCACAGCGCCACACATTGGCACATGCATGCATGTCAACCAGGCTGGATCGGTCTCGCTTTCTTTCTTAGCGTGGCCCGTGCATCTTGCATATAGGCTGCAGCAAGCAGTAGTCCACGGAGTATTGTACGCGTGTGTGCATGTTTCCAAACGGATTTGTGCTGGCGTATTGCCCGGCCATTGTTGATTTAGAGCGGGAAGAGTTGATGGTTGGTGTCGTTTCGCAGGGGCGGAAACTGATTCCTGCCCCGTTGCCATGGTTGCTATTGGGCGGGAAGATTCGCCGTTTGGTACCCCATGGTTGGAGGGGGAAAGGACTTGGAAAGATTCTGCGGGGGAAATGATTGATGAATAGCTCTTTTTATCCACCCGGTTTTTCGCTCGACGCCTTTTGTCGCATAGATCGGTGTGTGCTTGATGGCTACGGGCAAGATGCTCCATCCCATACTAGAATCGAGTGGGGTTCACAGGTTTGGTTTTTGCCTTGACCCGAAAGAGGGGTGTGTGTAACCCGAATTACGCTGGTGCGTACCCGTGCAAGGTGCTGAGCCAAAATATAAGAAACGTGCCCGCGCTGGATCAAACACGGGTGCGGTAGGAGCACAGGGAAGGAACAGGTCGCACATTGGACCTACTCACTCGAAAACGTGTGAAGGAGTGTACCGCAGCACACAGTAGAGCTGTACACACATCATCATCTGGCGTGGTGTTGGGCTTGTAGAGCAGGGTCACCTCAAACTCTTCCTGCTACTCTACCGCTTATGCTACTGTTCCAGCACACGGCCGACACAAAACGCATGCTGTACCACACCAGGACATACACACAACAGCGGCATTAGACAAACGCATTACACGACAACATACACATCTCTCATCTACCTCCTATCTCCTTGTTCACAGCAGATGCAGAGACCAGCCCCCTCTCTGTATGTCTGTCGCAACATTCAGCCGCAACCAACCCACGCACATGTGTATAGGTACCCACATATTTAGCTAACAGCAGTACAATGTCGTAGGTCACACTGTTTCGCCTCCCTTTCCCTGGCATATCCCTGCCTCCTCGCCCGCCTTCTTCGCCTCCAACATAAGTCTACATCCAAGCTTACAAATCATCACCGAGCCAAATGAGACAAACCATACCATGCCTCGCTCAGTTTCGGGGGGACGCATGCTTCCCGACAACAAGTTCGGTAGACATGCCTCGATGGCTAGACGAACTGAGGACGTATTCAGCGAGGAACAGTTGTTTCTGCGCGGGGAAATCACCACCTCTTGGGATTGGGTTGTAATTTGGGGCCCAGTTGGTGAAGTGGGCTCCAGTCCCCTACCTTAAGCACGCATGCACACATGCACATACGCCCGCAGACCCGCATTTTCATGCCACTCAACACCGATTTTTGTTTGTTCTGTGCACATCCCTCTACACACTTTTGTTAATGTTTTCAAGCTAAAATGTGGGCTTTTCTGACTGACGGACCTGCAAAATTTGCTCCCTACGGTTCGTCCGGGGGGTTTACCAAGAGAGTCGACAAGCGCTGGCGGCGCCTCCAAACGCGCTACCCTCTGATTGACCCTTGCACCAATGATGGTACCTGTTGTTTTGATCGCCTCGATGAGGAGACTTGGGAGTGGTGACAACAGCGGTAGCAAGGTTTCAGGTGACAAGGAGGCCGGGAAACAACCGGTGACGGTGTGTAGCCCTTGGTGAAAAATGGAAGCCTCTGCCCTATGCAATCAACCGGCTTAAACGTGTCGTCTTGGTGACCTCTTCACCAAACCGCCATTACCTTAGGAACCACGACGATGCCTTGCTTGGTGCTACCCGTTTCATATTGCACACAGGCTGGATGACATCTGCAGGGTTGAAACCCGAGACCGGTGATTTTGCTGTGACAGCCAAGGTGAGCCTCGCGTGCAGCTGCAAACGATGGTCTGTCGAGCCCGGTGTGGCTCACGACGTACGTTTGGCACACCACAGCCGATCAAGTATGTTTGGCCGAGCAATCAGCTCCGCGCTCCGCATGACATTTGAACTCTGTGTGCCGTGCTACAGCTTGCTGCTGCAACGCATACATTCGGATATCTACTCAGTAAGTTGATGATACACGATGAACCAAGCGAGTAGACGCCGGGCGCACTTCTGGTGGTGAGGTCGGTCGAGGTCTATTGAGCGGGGCGGCCAAAGCCGCCAGCACTACCACCACTCTCCGTTCACCAATGCTACTTCATTTTGATGTTCGTCAGATACTACTATTACTGCTGTATGGCACGAATCGAGTACGCCCTCTTTCTGCACCGATCCATATTTATTCTCATTTTCAATACTTCACGTGTACTGGCACGAATGAAGGTTGAGTACCACTTATCGCGTATCTTGGAATCGATCTATTGAGCGGGGCGGCGAAAGCCGCCTGACCCCTTGTACACAAGAACAAATAATGTTTCCTTCGAAACGCGGCGAATAGTCTATCGCGGGGCACACACACGTGACGTGTCGTTCCGACGAGAACCGCATCCACTGCATTTTGCGCGCGCGCGTATGCCTACAATAATAATTTGAAACCGTCGTTTTGCGGCGAAGAAGCTTCCGCGACCCTGTCGATGGCAGGGTAATCGCGGGGAGGGAGGCAACTTACGCACGCGCGAATTGGTGGAGATTGGAGTTATTGCACAATGGATGCATGGATGAACGTGTTCCAATGAGAAACGAGAGAGTCATCAATCATCAAGTTGTTGTTGGTGTGCGGGCAAAATCGGCAGAACATACTTGCGTGTGCGCGATCGGTGGAACAAGAGGTTAGAAATAGGAGAACAACAGCTGCGACAACCCGCATGTCTTGGACTGATTGATCGCGTGTATACGATGTCTTCGCATGTATACAGCGTGCAAGACTGTTCGGGGAGGTAGATACACAAGCGCGCCCGCACAAGTCGCTGTTGCATCCCTCTTTGCTCCCGCGTATGTACAAGAACAATGTTTACCTCGAAACGCAGCGAACAGTCTATGGCGGGGTACACGTGTCGAGATCAGGATAACCTACAATGGATTGGTGATGTATTTGTTCGGCAACATTTTACGCGCGCGCGTAAAATAATTTGAAACCTTCGTTTTGCGGGGAACATACTTCCTCGTTGGGAGGTCGCCGCGGTGTGGCCAGAACCTCTCGTTGGCAGGCACATTGGTAGGCACACAGCTATTCCAGCGTCGAAGGACTTGCCAATCGAGCTGTAGATTGGACTGGGCTTATATTTGGTGGAGGATAGCCAACGTCTACGCACAAATCGATCGAGATCGGAGCAATTTGGTGTCGGCAGCACATGCTGCATGCTCGTGTTTCGTGCTTGAGAGTGCTGGTCACCGATACAGCCAACCGTCAACGCAGAAGGCACCAATCAAGCTGAAACTTGCTCAATAACGTGCGTGGTTCGGACCTTCTGAGAGTGATCATTTTTTTCCGTTCTGTGAGACCTCTAGAGACCATATCGGTCTCTTAGAGGAATTCAGATTTTGGGTAAGAGCTCCGGCTCTGAGGCCCGCGGTTCCACTGATGCACTGCCGTGCAAACTGTGGTCGGCGTGGCCATGAATATGTAATGATCCGAGGAGTCAAGCGAATTCCTCATCACACTCTAGCAGCAGCGGTCTAAAAAAACAATACCTCCCACGCCCTTGCCCACGCGGCATTTTCTCGTATTTACGGTAAGGAGAAATAAAGTGATCGACTGTATGTACATTTCAACATCTCAGCGCAGACGTCTCCGTCCGTCCATGTTCGCCCCGAATTGGACATCGTTTGCCGCCCGGATTTTACTTTTTAAGATAATGTTGGCTTGGTGTACAGGTTCGCAGGATCGACGTTGGCGGTCCACGGCGAAGTTTCAGAATTCCACCTGGTCGCGTGCTAACGTTTGGTTGCCGCGAGGGAGCACAGATATTGTAAACTTAGGGTATTGGGAGGTGGGGAAGCCTGTCTGTTCATGTGTGTTTTAGTCCGGCCCGATTCCAGTGGCAGAACTGCCCGACACATGTGCAGGCCATTTCAACATGGGGCAGGTGAAGGTCAATATCGCCTTGTCGTTCGACGGCAACCACGGAAAGCATTGGTGCTGCTATCATGTGTGTGATTTATTCGTTCAACGCCACTGTGACGGTCGGGTGGCGTCGGGGCTTGTCCTATTTTGACGGCGCGGTGATCCGGGTCGCTTACTTGAGACCTCTTCCGTTATTTCCTCGCAGCACCTCCTACATTTTGATGCTCACCGACCGCTTCTCATCCGTCGTCAACATGTATGCCGCGTCTGACGCAAACGTAGTAGATTTAAAAAGGCACTGGGGCCCCTGTCAAGAACCCAAAGCTTTTCTTCTTCCGATGTGCCGATTGCCTCAAACACATGTTCTCCTGACAACCAATTTACATATTTTCTCCACAATCTTTCCGCGCTCAGTTACGAACTACTTCGCGTATGAAAGATAGGACGAGCACCGCAATGTGCTGAGCGCTTGATCCACACAATGACACCAATGGTATCCGTTGTTGTCAACGAATGAGAAAGCGAATGGATTCTGCACATGCCCCACGCTGAATTGACCTCCAAACATTTTGGTTAGCACTGCTACTGGACTTGGGCAGGACTTGAAACTCACATCAACAGGCTTCCCCATCTCAAAATATCCCAAAATGAAACTATTTGCCCTCCCTCGTGGCCGCCGAAACTTAGCACGAGAACAGCTGGAATGCTGTCACTTCGCCGTGGACCACCAACGTCGATCCTACGCGCCTGCACACCAAGCCAGCAGTTCTTTCGACGTGGCTCGCCGTAACACAGCTCATACAACGGCACTTCACAAACTGCAGTTCTACAGTGATAACAAAAACAAATGGGTTGGTAACACGCTCGGGCTACAAACAAATAGGTGAGTTAGGCGCACGCTACAAATTGCAACAGGCGATGAAGTTGGTTTCGTGCGCACCCTTAGTGGCACGACCCATCACTGCTTCCCCAGCACCATTGTCAGCTGCATTCCTTCATCTGTATCACTTTCTGGCCCCCAGGCACGTCGGGGGACATGGGCCCGATCCGTCATATTCTCACAATCATGACCACACTTTAACCACCCGCACCAACAGATCACAACACCACCAATCCGGACTACGGTGCACCAGGTTAGCGGGTGAGTACACAACATCTTCGACAGGGAACATTTGAATGCAGAGCTGATCCATTTTTCGCACGTTTCACCCCACGATGGTTCCGCCGCGACACAGGCAACCGGAGCTTCCTTAGCATTGTCGCACGATGGCATGCAGTACGACTTCCTCGAACCGAAAATGCTTCCGGCGTCACCACTGCAATGACAAACGTCAATTCTGCTGGCTGTGCTGTTGATAGTCTTGAATATTCTGTAAGCACGACTGTAATGGGCGTGCTCCTGCCTCCTTTGCCCCTCCGGTATATGATTTCGACCGGATATTGAACACATCGCCTCAACCTTACAAAACTTGCATTCCGACTAGGCCCGAGTTGCAAGAGTGTCCCTGTCCCCGAATCACGCCCCAAGAATGATTCCAGGTACGCCATTGTGGAACATTCCGTGCATGGTGTGTACAAGCCTACAAAACAAAAACCGACAAGCATCGTCGTGCTACATGCACTTACACACCAGGCACGTGAAAGAAAATACTCATCAAGGCTGACCGGACATTCACACTACAGCAACATCCGCGAAGAATCTCTTTGCCCAGGGAGCCATGTACCAGCGCACACGTAGCACGGTCAATCACAATGGACCGCTACCCACACAACGACCTTTCGCAACGGTACGAGACCACACATGCGGAAATACGTCTTAGCGCTACTCCTGGCATTACGCATGCCGCACATTGATAATTCCTCGCTCCCTGTGCTGAGAGCAGAACTCCCCCTTCTTGCTGCCGGCCTTTCCATACACCGCCTGCTTCGAGCACCCTGGATGGCCGCACCTCTTGGCTTTCACGTTCGTCATCCCTGACTTGGCGTGCTGGGCACAGAACTCCGGCTTCTTGGTTCCGTCTTTTCCATACGTCGGATGCTTCGTGCACCCGGAATGTCCGCACCTCCTGCTTCTCACGTTTATCATACCTCGTTCGCTGTGCTGGGAGCAGAACTCCGCCTTCTTGCTGCCGGCTTTGCCATATGACGGCCCCTTCGTGCACCCTGGATGACCGCACTTCTTAGCATGAAGGTGGACCATGCCGTGCTGCGCGTGTTGGGCACAGAACTCCGCCTTGTTGCTGTCGGCTTTACCGTATGACGGTTGCTTGATGCACCCGGGATGGTCGCATTTCTTACCGAACACACGGATCATTCCTGCTTTGGAGTGCTGAGAGCAGAACTCCGCCTCCATGATGTCGGTTTCGCCATATGATGGCCGTGTTGTACAGCCGGGCTCACGGCAGCATTGTTGCCCTTGGCCATAATATCTGGCGGTCTGACGCGATGACGGCTAAACGTACGATTGCAAAAAGGATGGAGCGGAACCCACATTCCAGAGGAAATGACAAGTCTATCTCTCAGCAAATACGCGAGTGACATCGGGCAGCAGCGAGAGACAATGCAATGAGCTTATCACACACACCGCTCAAACGATCGCCATGCCGCAATCCTAGATTGTTCATACATCACCCCGTGCTTGTTGCCGGGGTAGAGGAAGTCGTTGATGTTCCACTGCTAACACCATCTGCCCTGCGCTTTTCGACACGTTCATGCTCTCCATTTTTCCACCTCATGGGAGACAGTTCCGCGCTATAATGAATTGGTTGCCTCTGACGCGAGAACGCCATTGACGAAGCCTTTGACTACACGGCTGAGTGTGTCGCGCAGTTGGTGCTCCAAGCGCGTTCTCCTCCCACAATATTGTACCTCAGACCTTTTGGTTTCAAACCGATGTCCTCCGCCGCGCACATCATATATTGGAAAGACTGTCTCATGAGTTTGAAAGACCTCGCCTCTAATACTCAACTCAACTCAGAACACCCTTGAATGGCCTCCCGGCTACCAGCAGTATAACACAACGCGATAAAAGTACGGGTGCATTGCCCTTTTCGTTCCACATGCACGTTCAAACACAAGACTCTCCAGAAGGAGTTGTAGGGACCGTCGGAATCACGCGTCAGCCGACACAGACATAGACTCCCTAGAGTTGCAAGGATTGACGATTTTCCCTCTTCATAGCATAGCGGAGTCTGAAGACTGAAAAGCACTTTCGCCAGTGCTTGATTCCGCCAGCTGTGCACCACTGATCGGGTGCCGACAGCAATCTTCCCGAGCCCACACCACCACCAACTGAACACAAATCATCCCCTGGTCGGAACGCAGGCCAACAGTGAATGACGCGGCAAAGAATCTTAAACAGGGCATTTACTGGCCAGGCGCAAAATCATGATATAAAGAAACGCGACAGGAACAAACCTTCCACCGCACTCACCGTCTTGCGTGTTGCCGCCGTCCCACCGCCCGCCGTTCCTGGTGCGGAAGCCTTCCGTTGGCGTTTGGACGACAATCGTGTGGGGCTGCCAATCAAGCCGGATAGATACCCAGGCGAGACGTAACCAAACACCGGGGAGGGGTTAGAACTTCATGAACTGGTATTTAGTATAATTCCAATCCAGCGCTGCCACCATGGGTCAGGGCACTGGGCGAAGTCGCCCCTCGATTTCGCTCACTGGAAAACGTTTGAACAGACTACACGAGACTGTGGCGGATTCAGCACCGGCCATCTTCAGGTTTCCGCGATATTCGCAAACGAGTAGAGCTCCGAGCTGCCACGATCAAAGCGTAGAATTTCCAGGGACAACTCGAAGCTAGAGGAATACGGTGACAGGGTGCTTAGGTCGAGATGATCATCGATCCCGAGATTGCAGGTACCCAGGGTTAGACCCGCCCAGGGGTGGACGATGGGTAAGTCTGAAGCGTCCATGACTATTTTTCCCGCGAGCGATAGAGAGGGATTCAGAAAGTCTACGAACGGCTGGCGTTTTTGAAGGAAGATATTGCCTTCATTAGCCCTTGTCTTCGGACGGACGGGTGAAGGATTGACATTGGCCTCCGGGAAACAATAGGACCCAGCAGGGTGGGTCTGCACGGTCATAAAGCGACTCAGTCGGGTACATGGTTGCAATCAGCGTGAAAGAGACTAACGCATTGATCGACGCCCATTCCCCCCTTGCCGTTTCATAACGTCAGGGGTGTACACCTTGCCGCGGCTAGCTCTGTCTGCAATCGTTCCGGCGCGTTCTTAGATACTCCCTCCATCTGTCAGTTTCTCCCCACAAATCGTCTTCTGATCCAAGGATATCGATACATGAATCGTCGAGCTCCGAACAAATGATGGCAACCGAAATCCGAGGCACGGTGTTTGTGATACACAAAATCTATCCCACACGGAGGAGTACGGGCACCACCCCCAACAACATCACCAAATCGGAGGTACTGGGTTCGTACAGCAGAGACAGGCTTTGGTTTGCGTGCCAGTGAATGTGTGTGTGCTGTCATCCACAAACCACTACAGTGATGCGAGATGACGTGGAGCGTGTTTAACATCGTGTCCCGAGACGTCGGCAGTTTGTTGCCCCCTGAGAGAGATTCGCGGTTTCCCTCAAATAATCTGACCGTAGGTACTAAAGTCTCGACGCTAGGCGGGCGTAACGCCCCTTCCATGTTGTTAGGTGGCTGTGTAGGCTGTCAAAGATACTGTTCAAAATCGACTCTGCGCGGAGGCCTTGCCAACAAGCGGGGAAGAAGATCTTGGGTGGAAGATACCGGGAAACGGATTATTACCGCTTTGCATGATTAAGCCAAGCGAGAACTCTAACCCTTGAGGGTCACCATCATCCGCGGGTGATTCCCGCATCTCATGCGGTAGCTTCTACCAAACACCTGTATCTCGCAGTACTGACTTTCACCTCTCAGCGTGGTTGGACTGCCGGCTGCTAACTGTCCAGGCACTGTGCCGGCGGAGGGCCTTGGCCATACTCCCGGGCTTGCGCTTGCCTGACCTTTCCTGGAGAGAGTCACACAAACACCGCAAATACTGGGTCTCGTTGGTGCCCCAAGCACCATCTCCAAAAGACGATTCTGGGGCTACACACAGGACCGATGCAACCCACATGAACATCGAGAACAATCCCTCTTCCGCAGTACCTGACCACGGCAAAGGTGGGTATACTAACACCGCTTGCAGATGCGGAAATGGCACAGAAGATAAAAACATGGATACTACAGTACGATCATCCCCCAACACACGCACCCACAGATCGAAGTATCTGAGGGAGACTTTGCCATGACGTGTGTTGGCTTGAAACGGATGGATTCACTCTGTCCACAACGTTGCTCATGATTGCGTCGAGAAGAGTGGCCACTTTCAATGAGGGTCGAAGATTGGGTAAATTCACACTCTCCGCCGCTAGTAGTTTGGTGCGACATTAAAGTATCTCTGGCATTGCTAACGCTAGCCTCACCCGCTCTTGTTGCCCATCATCTTGCTCCTGCTCCTGCTGCTCCTCTTCCTTCACATGGATGTCTTCTATCTCGTAAGTGACCTGATAACGCCATCCAACACAACACGGTCACCAGGTTGTATGCAAGCAGAGCAAGTAGGTAGAACAACGAGTTGCCACAGTTTTCCAGATGGCAGTGAGCGGACAGGGAATTTCTACGTCACGGTACGAATCTAGTTTCGAAACGCCTAAGAAACACAACCATTGTTCCGGCTGTGCATTGTCTCCGACTAGGCTCGACAGCCCATCGTTCGCAGTGGAACGCGACGCTCACCTTGGCTGCCCCAGCAAAATCACCTGCCTCGGTTGCCAATCCTGCAGATGACATCGAGCCTGTGTGCAACATGACACGGATTTGCAAAGACGTCATGTAGGTGGCACACGACAGAACCAGCTGATTGCGTATGACACAGGTTGTCATTCATCACCGCGGCCAAAACATCTCCCTTACTACCGTCTGGGTTGTTTCCCGGCCTCCTTCTCATCTGAAACCTTTCTGCCGCTCCTACCACCACCGGGCATCCTCCTGAAGAGGCGATCTAAACTACAGGAACATTTAGTCTAGGTGGCACAAGGGTCAACCCGAGGTTAGCGCTTTGGAGGCACCGTTAGCTCTTATCAACTCTTGCTTATCCGGTTGGACAAACCTTATTCACAGGCTGATTTTCAGGCCCATCCATCGCAAAAACACACTTGAGGTGGATATTTTGTAGAAATAAAATCACCGTCGAGACAACCTCGGAATATGTCTCATAGGTGTGTGCATGGAAAAACAACAGTTGGTGTTGGGGTACGTTAAAAACGCTGAAAGATGTCTGTGGGTTGTGAGCGCGTGTGTGAGTGTATAATGAAGGACTACAAGCCAATAGTTGTGCCCAACAGGTAGAACATTTTCCCGTGCTGTAACAAACGCTTCTCGCTCAATCCGTTCTCAATGCGTCGAGATCGCAGGGCATGTCTGCCGAACATATTGTCGGGAAGCACATGCATCGGCCCGAAACAGAGAGAGGCGTCATTCTTCACGTGGCTTGCCGATGATGATAATACTGTGGACGAATGTTGGAGGGAGAGAGAGACGGATGAGGGGGCAGCGATATGCCAGTGAAAGAGAGGCGGGACGGTTTGACCTATACCGTAATACAATACTGCTAGCTAACGGTGCAAGCGAGGAGAGCAGCGGCAGGGTGTGTGGGTCCACATACATGTTTCGTGTGTAGGTCGGCCGCGGATAGTTGCGTTACGCGGGAGAGACGGATCATCAGCAGAGCATACATGCATGAGATAGACATACACATAACGAGGAGGCTGGTCTCTCCACCCGCCGAGAACACCGAAATAGATGAGATACGTTGCATGCTGTTCTGTCCGCACAAGGTGTCTAGTGCCGCTGTTGTATGTAGTCCTGGTGTGTAGTGCTTTATGCCGTGGTGCAACAACAATAGTAGAGCAGCAGGTAGGTAGAGGACATTTGGAGGTGAGATCCCAAGGGTACAATATCTGGGTCTGTGCCTTCCCTGCTAGTCTCTTCACCCATCACGTGCTGTTGAGTTGCCTCAAAGAAAACGAACTAATTCAGAGGAGCAGTAGGCGAGTTTTTTTTTCGAGCTGAGGATCACCCCCCTGTGTGAATCACCGTCGCCCCCCAGAGCTCCAAAACCGATTGGCCACGCACCACAGAATGTACCCTGCTGAAGGTACCTTTTTCAGCCAAAAACAAAGAACCCTCCACATACTGTCATGTGAAGACAACGACAACAGCAACGCGGGCATCAGGGTGGGCCTTGTCACCAAATGCGATCGCCAACGTCGTAAGGCACAAACCCTACAGAACTCTACATACGGTAGACTGATGAAAATACTATGAAGCTGCTGTAGCAGACGAACCAGCAATAGACCGCTTCGGAAGTTTTTTTTGGGGTCAGACAAACTGCTCAGACAAAAAGAGGGTCAGATTTTTTGGAACGTGTAGCCGGTAACGGTTTTATTTGTCTGAGGCTGGCCCACTTTTCTCCCGCGGCTCAGACAAAAGCCTCTCTCCACCCTCACTTTCTCTGAGGCGAGGGTTCCTGTTCAAATAGGTCCAGATTTTTTAGCAGCAACAGCGTCGTAGTGTAGTAGGAACCCACAAGATGGTATCGCAGGGTACAGACAGACTCGTCCGAGCCTCCTGTCACCACACCACGACCACTGGACGACGGACCTACTCCTCCTCCGATGCTGGCGGTGTGTGTCTACAGCATAATATGTGTACCTATGAGGTGATCGATGGGGAAGGAACCGACCAAGGGTGGGATGAGACAAGTGTCATCAGCCTCAAAATAGAGCAACTCTCTTGTCTACAACCAGTTCAGGAGAACACCCAGACCATGAGCTGTAGGCCACTCGAACTGCTGGGAGGTGGCCCAAAAGTTGCCTTGTGTTACTCTCTATCGGCTCCACGCCCTCTAGACAGCTGCTGCGGTTTGCAATGCTGCTTAAAAGATCGCTGTGTAAGAAGTGTGAGGGTGACTGTACTCGGCTCAAGCTGTGCCGCTGCTGCTAGCTGCCGCTGCTGCTGCTGCTTTTTTTGAATGAACCGCCACCCCTCTCTTTCGCAAGCGGCTGAGAGTTTGCTTGCAAGAAGCCTTACACGGGGTACTTCTCTGCGGTGGCAACACCCCCGCTGGATGCTCCCGGCGCCTTGGATGATGGCAGCAGCCAACCAAGCACAACGACACCTCTTTTCGTTCATGTAGACAAAAGGGAAGAAGCGGCGTGGGGAACGGTGGACGCGAGTCTTTCGGCCAATCAGCGGGGGGGCCGTTGTCACGTCATGCCGACAATAAATCTGAGCCTCTTGTCGGATCTTTTGATTCCAATTTTTGTCTGGGCAATTTTGTCTGACCATTTTGTCTGACCAAAACGAAACAATTTGCCGAAACTCCCCAATGACTCTGCTGCAGTCCGACACCTCCAGACAACTACACAGGACTGCGACTCACCAACCTAGGGGGAGAGGAAGAATCGTTAGTAGGAGGATCCCGACTGCTCGTCCTCGATCTGCGGGCGGATACTACCGCAGTATCGCGGAGGTGCAGGCAGCTCGTGTGAGAGACGGCTTGTTTGGTTCGTCTGTGAACAGGGTAGGGTAGCTCCTGCGCTGGAGGAACTGCGAATGCCACACACATCAAACTATCTCAGGGCGGATGGTACCTCTTGCGGCGGCTATGCTCTCCGCGTGAGGTGCTCTGGCGAAGTTCCCCCTCGACAGGGCTGAGCGGGAGGAGCAGAGTGAGGGAGCTGGCAGGTGGCAGGCAGAGACCAGAGAGAGGCCGGATGGGAAACGCCTTTTCTCATTTCTTGGATGCTGGCAGGAACAGTGCCTGAAGAGGCAATTTTTTTATGTTGGGTCGGTCTTTCCTGTGGTTCCGTGACGTTTTTCGACATTTCCGTCGGTAAAAGTGACGGAAAAAGTGACGCTACTTGTACTCTGCAGATTGCGGCCTGTACTGTCACTACATGGCCTCACACTACTGATGAACAGCCTCAAGACCAACAGAGGAGTAGGAGAGGGAGTGCTGAGTGTGTGTGGAGTTACCTAGCAGAGCCAGAGGTCGCTGATGAGAAGTTGTGTAAACATTATAAGAACCAGGGAAAAAGCCCTCGAATCCAACAATCTTCTTCTATCTCATGCATGTGTCACATCAATGTACACAGATACAGCCGTGCTGTACCGATGCAGCCATGTTTTACCGATCGCTGATGAAACCACAAGCAAGAAGAAAAGCTCTCGTGAGGTTTGTTCCTCGCAACGTGTGTGGTTTTTGGGATTCATCGCTGTGCTGTGACGGACGGCAGCTGCTGGTGCTGGTGGTGCTACTGGTGCTGCCGTTACTTTTTCCGTTGGATGATTTTCCACCGGGGCGGCACCTCCTACATTATGTGCTCTAACAAACGCAAGGAAATCACGCGTGCGTGTAGGAAATTACCTCCTCCCTCTCTCTCTCCCTGGCTGCGGCCGGCTGTTGCTGCTGATCAGTGCAGCTACTGTTGTACCCTCTTCGGAATCCTACAGCAGCAAGCAGCAGTCATTCAAAGATTTTGTTGGCCAACGACAGCGGCAGCGTGGTAGAAAGACCCTAAAAACAGCGGACGTCTCTCTCAGAAATGCAAGTTTCAAGAGAGTACAACTCGTCCACCTCCTCGGGCAACTCCTGCAAGAAGCGGCGCGTGAAATGCTGCCGTTGCCATGAAGAAATCGCGCCAAAGCCTTGAAGTTTTAACTCTCTTTTTATTTATTTTTTCAGGCGCCGACATAAAAAAACTGCCCTCGCGCGGTGGATCCCATTTAGGAGGTGCGAGGTGCACGTAAGGTGCACGCACCACCGTACGGTCGTGCCAACTCAAAGAACCTAGTTGGAGCGAAAATCACGCTTTGGTGATGGAGTGGACGTTAGGTTGGTGGCCTGCGGTACTCTCTGTAGACTACTAACCAATTTTCTGCGCCTGTAGGCAACTTGACCCTCTCGAAAAGCTACCGTAGTCGTCCCCGTCAAAAACCAGCATGTTATGACAGGAGGCTCGGAGAGCAAGCACATCGAAGAGACCTCCTTCCTTGTGTGAGGCTCGGAGCGATTGGGAGTAATACTCCTCCCTGTACCTTTCAGTAGCAGCTGTGTATAGGAGTGGGCGAGCCATGCAGACGTCCGGCGACTACATCAGTGAGCGTAGAAACATGATAGATTATGCCCTGGGATTATGCAAGCAAGCCACGCCTCTCGTCACCTAGGGACTTCCCGCACTCTCCCGCCCTGTTACAACATTTCTTCCTTTGATGGATCGCCGTAAGCATGTGCATTCGTTGTCTTGTCGTAACGACATATCAGGCGAGAAGAACTTTACGCCAGACTGTGCGCTGGTCGCTCATCCTCTCGAAACGTGCCTCTCTCTCCAACTGGACCAGATGTAACCCGTAATCATCAGCGTCGAAGACTTGTTTGGGTATTTTTCATCTACCCCTCGCAGCAGCACCTGCGATCTCTGCTCTTCAAACATCGCCACAGTCGTCAGACCGACCCGTGTGCCGCGTTTGACCCTCTCTTGAACAACCAAACTTATTGTCCAAAACAACTCAGTCGATCTACCCTTAACAGCTTCGCGTGGGTCAAACCATGACGAGCACCTACGCCATTCCAACGGTAAAAACGGTGGCGTTGAACGCGTGAATCACATACGTAAGGGCACAAATGTTTCCCGCGCTTTTCTAGCGACAAGACGATCTCGAGCTTCACTTGCCCACGCCGAATGCATCTACTATTGTTTTGGTGAGCGCTGCCACTGGACTCGGGCCGGACCAAGCTCCCATCAACAGGCTTCCCCACGTCCAATACCCATAATTTCAACAACTGCGCTCGTCGTGGCCACCGAAGCTTAGCACCCGACCAGCTGGAATACTGCTGTACATTCGCCGTGGACAGGCCAACATCCATCCTACGAGCCTATACACCAAGCCAACATATATTTCACGAGTAAAATCGGGGCCGCAAATGAGTTCAAATTCGGCACGAACACGGATGAAGGCTTCTGCTCTGACAACATGTTGAAATGTCGATAGAGCCGATCATTGAATCTCTCCTTGTCGTAAAAACGAGAAAAAAACGGGTAGAAGAGAATTGATTTTGATACCGCCCACCCACCCAGCTGTAACCATGACTGGTGGTCGAGTAGATTATGTTGTGCGGGGTCGAGAACCCTCACTCCGCGCGAAGGGGATAGTCGCACGTTGTGTTAAATTGGTCAAGCACCCTCGAGGCAGTTTTTCAGCGCTTGCAACTGTCCCTGGAAGTGAAAGCACCAGTAAATAAATTAAGTCATACACAGCTGTCATCCGTACGCAAGCAAGTAAGCACATGATCCGAACACCTTAGCAGGATGCAGCGCACCCTTCGTCGAATACCTCACGGCGCTTCGCGCTTGGTGATGTGAGAGTCTGGCCCGGTGAGAACCCGGCGTGCTCCGTCCCGGCTTTGTAGGGATGCGAGGTCAATGGTCTAACGACCACGGCATGCACGACTATGAGTACACCCCCCCACCCACCTTGCTGCTAGTGTGAACAAGCCAAGGCTTGACAAGGCTTGACGCCTAGCGATCAGTTACAGATTTATGGCGGCGCCGACCACAATTTGCGCGAACGTGCATCATCAGGGGAACCGCAGACCTCAGAGCTGGAGGTCTCACCTCAGAACCCAATACATACATTGGATGATTCTCGGCCAACAGCAAACATACAACAGGAGCGCCCCAGCTGAGCTCTCACAACCACACTCAGCAATATGCGGGTCTTCAATCAGAACAAGCCGGTCGGGAAGGCAACAAGAGCTCTGGTCGAGGCAGGTAGGTGCACGTAAGTCAAGCTTTGGAGTTGTTTTCGCGCACCGTTGAGTGCCATGCCCTTTCCCTACTTTCCACGTCACTCCGCACCTTAATCTGTATCACATTCTGGCCGCCAGGCCCGTCGGGGGACATAGGGTCGATCCTTGACCCAAGTGCATATATTCATCTTCATGACCAAGCTTCAACCACCTTGGCAGCCCCAACATGTCGCAGCACCACCAGAGCATTTCAAAAAAGCTGATTGATTTGCCTCATTATTCACACGAAGATGGTTCCGCCGCCAAACAGAAAAAGCGGAGCTTCCTCAGCAGCGTCGAACGGGAGAAGCCAGTATGACTCCTTTGAAAATCCGAAATTTGTTTGGGTGTCACCGCTACATCAACTAATGCATCTTCAGCCTGCTGCGCAATTAATTAGCAATCCGACATTTACTGCAAGCACGACAATAGTGGGCGTACTCCCCCGCCCCGTGGCCCCTCCGGAATATGACCTCGACCTGATGCTGTTCCCTCGACACATCCAAAAATGATTCAAAGTACACGATTGTGGTACACCTTGTATGCCCCCTGCTTCGATGCATAGTGTGTACAAGCCGACGAAACCAAAGTCGAAATACGCCGGCATGCTGCATTCACTAAGACGCCAGGTGCGTGAACGAAAACGTTGGTCAAGACTGACCGGACGTTGTTACGATGGCAACATTCCTGAAGAATCCCTTTGTCAAGCCAGTCATGTACCTAGCGCATACGTCGCGGGGTCAACCACAATGGACCCCAACACAACGATCTGTCGGAACGGTACGAGACCACACATGCGGCAATACTTCTTGGTGGAACTCCTGGCATTACGCAAGCCGCACATTGATCATTCCTCGCTCGCTGTGCTGAGAGCAGAACTCCGCTTTTTTGCTGCCGGTTCTACCATATGACGGCTGCGTCGTGCACCCTGGATGACCGCACCTCTTGTTGTTGACATCAACCATACCCTGCTGCGCGTGCTGGGCACAGAATTCAGCGTTCTTGCTGCCGTCTTTCCCATACGTTGGGTGCTTTGTGCATCCTGGATGACAGCATCGTTTGTTTTTCACGTCAATCATACCTGGCTTGGCGTGCTGAGAACACAACTCTGCTTTCTTGCTGCCGTCTTGTCCAAACGACGGCCTCTTCGTGCACCCTGGATGGACGCACCTCTTGCTCACGACATCGATCATGCCCTGGTGTGCGTGCTGAGAACACAACTCCGCTTTCTTGCTACCATCTTTTCCAAACGACGGCCTCTTCGTGCACCCTGGATGACCGCACCTCTTGTTAACGACATCGACCATGCCCGGCTGCATGTGCTGAGAGCAGAACTCCGCTTTCTTGCCGTGAGCTTCGCCATACGACGGGCGTTTTGTACAGCCATTATGCTGGCAGCATCGCTGTCGCTGGCCACGATATCTGGTTGTTGTACGCGATGACTGTTGAAAAACACGATTCCAAACGAGATCGAGCAGAAGCCAAATTTCAGAGTTTGAAACAGGTCTATACCTCAGCAGCAACGCAAGCGACATCGGGCAATACAGCGAGAGGTATACCAACGGAAACATCACACGACTCCGCTAAAGGATTTCTATGCCTCCATTCTAGATTGTTTGGTGCACAAACGGCAGGGACGTAATCCATGCGAGCTGACGACTGAGGGGTGTTGACGACTTGGTCGAACGCAATGGTTGATGGGATTTTTCCAGAGGAAAATTCTTGGCTACACCACAGGATTTGTTCCCCGATCGATGAACCGCTTCCTGTCGAAACTACTAGTCACTGGTTCTAACCCCGTGCTCTGTATGTTTTTTTGTTTCTTTGCAGGGCTCAAAGCCAGGATATATCGCTATCCCCAAACCCAACCGACTCGACCCAAACCTATGGCATTGGAAAGTGCTAGGTCACTGTACCAAGCAAGCCGCGGCAAGCCGCGGCGCTAGGTTGCCCTACGGTGAAAAAGCTAGGTTGCTGTACCGTTCGCGATCTAGGCTGCCGCTGTCCCCTATAGGCTAAGCCGCGGCGGAGGAGGGGGCAAGGTCTAGGTTGTTGTGCGCCGTGAACGCTAGGTTGCTGTGCGGTGAAAAGCTAGGTTGCCGTGAAGGGCTGCACCTACACAAGGAATGTCCCAAGAATATGGTATCCCGACATGGAGACCACTGCTTTCGACCAAGTCGTCAGCACTACTGTCACGACTCGCGGTTGCTAGGAATTCATCGTCCAAGATCAGAAACTACAATGATTTATCCCCCTAAATTATCACGATACATGTTCAACATAATACCCGGGGCCTCTCGATTCAAAAAAGTGAAACTCTTTGCATGCATCAGTGTAGCGCGCGTGCGGCCCACGACGCCCAAGGGCATTACAGACCTGTTCTTTCGATATTTTGTTCGGAATTTACCCTGTGTTTGTTGCCACGGTAGAAGCAGCGGTCGGTGTTCCACCACCAAAACCATGTGCCCCTGGGCTTTTCGACCCTATTACTCCTCAGTTGCAAAAACATGGAAGGCAGTTCGGTGCTGAAGTTAAATTGGGTGTCTCTCACGCGAGAACGCCATCGACAAAGCGTGCGGTCGGTGCTTCAAGCACGTTCTCCTCCCACAATACCTCCGACCTTTTGCTAACCTGAGCTTTTCGCCGCTTTCTATAGCAGAAGACGGATATTTTAGTTCTGGGAGACCTTTGTCTTCCTTATTCAACTGCACCCTACACCAATAGAGTCAGTAGCGCAAAGTGATCGTGTTGTCTGAAGACGGGATAACACGTTCGTCGGTGCTCGATTCCGCCAGCTGTGCACTACAAACAAGCTTCCTTTCCCGAACCTTCTCCGCAAACAACTAATACCAATCATTCGCTGCTCGGAAAGCCCGCCAACAGTCAGTGACGTGCTGGACTTACTGATGAAAGCATGCACACTAGCCAACCGCATAGTCATGGCGTTTTCGAATAGAAGCGCGGGAGAGACAACCCTTCCACATAACTCACCGTCTTGTGTGTTGCCGCCGTCCCACCGCCGATTGTTCCTGGTGCAGAGACCTTCCGTCGGCGCTTGGATGACACTCTCGTGGGGCTGACAATTAAACACGATATATACCCACGCGAGCGATGTCAAAACACCTGGGAGGGGTCAGAACGGCACGATATTCGGCCGGGGGGGGCAACATGAACTGAAGGAATCGTTGTTGAGGACGAGCGCGCGTAATGACCACCCAGGGAATAAACAAGCGTGTGCGTAATGCAACACATGAGCCCGCGCAGTCGCCTTTGGGTGTTCTGGTGTGACGTCATCACCATCACCTCCCCAATGATAGACGAACGCTAGAGCGCTACCTTGACCACGGGTTGCCCGGAGAGCGCGTGTGACACGAAGACGAGTACGAGCACCGTGTCCAGCCGACAACCAGAGGGCAGCCAATACATGTTGTAGAGCGGCAGGGAAATATGTTTTGTGTGTGAGCGCTGCCAGCAAACGTTCGCAGTGTTGGCAGATGCCATGGAGCGTGTGTTGTATCGTGTCCCGAGATGTCGGCAGCTTGTGGCCGCCTCAGAGAGATTTGCGGTTTCTCTCTGATCAAATCTGAACGTCGTTGCCGGAGTCTAGACGCTTTGCACCCTCTAGGTGGTTATGGATGGTGAAAATAAACAACGTTGAAATCAAAACTGCGTTGAGGCCTTACTAACGAGCGGGGCAGCAGATCCTTGGTAGAACATCTCCGGAAAATGAATATTTTATCGCTTTGAAAATGCAGGAGTGGTCCCGATATAGTGGCACCCTGGAAAGTGAAATGCCCTCAACAGTGGCATCAAAATCTCTTGTCACAACCTCAACCCGATATCGTGGTATTGTACCACTATTGAGGACGGGGCCCTCAATAGTGGCATCTTGGGCATCTCACCCCCCCAACAGTGGCAATTCAAAACGCCGGAGTCTCCCTGTTTTTCACCGCAAGCTCTGTCCAAAGACGCAAGGGAGAATTTTTCGTAGAACGTTGGCAACATGTACGTCAAAGAGGACACATTTTGTGACAACGAGGTAGAGCAAGACAACACCGAAGATTCTGAGAGTGAGAGAGGTGGAGGGATGAAGGCGCCGCCGTCCTTCGCGGAACTGTCTGGGATTATTGGTCCTCTAGAAGAGTACGCGGAGTCGTGTGGCATTGGCAAGGCCGGGGGTTTCCGCCGTAAGGCAAGGACGGCATTCTTCGCAGCACACGCCGCTAGACCGTCACGCAGTTGGACATCAGAGCGTTTGCCCAGTCATAGTGTAGTGGTATTGATTGGTCGGTTGACGCCTACAGGTGCATAAGCATCGTGACGGTTGGGATTGATGCGCCGGAGTAAGGAGTGTTCGGCGTTTTCAACTTGGTTCCTCCAGTTGGTTTCGCGTACGTTGATGTTCAACATGGATGCGTGTTTTGCTTATGCTGAACCCTATCATGGATGGCTAGACAAGATAAAATAAAATGGTGGTGCTTTGTTTGTGCAGTCCGCCTGCACACAAAGGTTGGGTGCGATCGTCAAAGGCCTCGTTGTCACAAGACGATCAAGTGTCAACGCACACGTGATGGGCAGACGCCTGTGTTTGTTTTCGCGCGGATACTGGTGCATACAACAAAAGAGGGACCTTAAGATATGTCCGTAGCGTAAGCATCAAAGCTTAATTCTCCCTACTCAATAGTGGAGTTATTGCCACTATCTCGAATAGTGGTATTGCCCTGAATAGTGCCATGTTTTTGTCTTGCCACCGCATGCCACTATGTCGGGACCACTACTGTAAAGCCAAATGAGAAACTGACACAATGGAGGACCGCATCTACACGAGGTTGATCCCCGCATCTCGTGCGGTCGTGCGGTACCAAAAATCGAACACCTTTATCGCGCGTTCACCTTTCAGCTTGGTTGGGTTGCCGGCTGCTGGCTGTCCAGGCGCTGTGTAGGCAGAGGGCCTTGGCCAAAGTCCCGAGCTTGCGCTTGCCCGGCCTTGCCTGGATCGAATTATCCGAACACTGCAAATGATGGGTCTGGTTGATGCCGCAAGCAACATCTCCAAAAGTCAATTCTGGGGCTACGCGGATCAATCTACACGACTCTCGCGCATAATCCCATTCATAATCAGTATCTGACTACGACAAGACGGAAATACTAACACCGCTTGTAAGCGTGGAAACGGCAAAGAAGAGGAAAGCTTTGGCGCTAAGGTGTTACCCACACAGACTAACACGCACCGTATTCAAGTAGTGAAGGGAGACTTTGCCATGACATGTAAAGGCATCAACGGGATGGATTCACACTTTGCACAACGCACAACGTCGGCCATGATTGTGTCGAGAAGAGCGGCCAACTTCACCGGGGGTCGTACTGATAACGTTGCACTCTTCATTGAGGGTCGATAGTTGAGCGAAATTCACGCGCTCTCCACCGCTACCAGTGGGGTGCGACGGGAATCAAATGCGTCAAATCAAAATAATGTGCCTCTGACGTTAACCCTACCCTCACCCCTTCTTCTTGCTCCTCCTTCTCCTCGTGCTCCTCCTCTTCCTTCACTTGGATGCCGTCGACCCCAGGAGTTGCCTGATAACGCCATGCAACGCGGCACGGTCACCGCATATAGGGTGCTAGCAAGTAACTGAAACAACAAATTGCAAAGGTGCTACAGGCTGGTAGGGGCGGAAAGAGAATTTCGACTTCATGGTAAAAATATAGTCTCGAAACGTCTCAAGAATAGAAACCGCTCTTTCGGCTGGGTATGGCCTGCGACCGGTCTCGGCAGCCCACCGTTTGCAGCTGCACGCAAGGCTCACGTTGGCTGCCCCAGCAGAAGCACCTATCTCGGTTTCCAATCCTGCAGATGACATCGAGCCTGTTTGAAACACGATACGGATTGCAACAAGCACAAGGCGGCATGATTCCGAACTAATAGAGACGCTTATGCTGTTGGGTATGCATGTTTGTCTAATGCCGCGGTTGCACTGAATGTCCCGGCGTGGAATGCGTTTTTTGTCGGGGTGCGTTGAACATAAGCAACAGCAGCACAGCAGCAGGTAGATTGGATTAGTGAGTTGAGAGCGCAAAAAGCCTGTTCTACACACCACCACCGCGGCGGGTGACAATGTGTGTACAGCTCTACACCCCTGCACACTTTGTGCGAATCAGTGCATGCACAGCGTCCGACCTGTGCCTTCCCTGTGCTCCTCGTGCACCACGCGTGAACCTGTGTCTTGCCTGGCGCGGGCTCTTGTATATTTTTTGGCGAAAAAAACCGCGCGGTCACGCATCAGTTTACTTCAGCTATACATATTCTTGGGGTTAAAGCAAAAAAAACCCTGTAAACTCCGCCCCGTTCTAGTATGCGATACATCATCCAGCCCGTCGCCATCACACACTCCACCGATCTGCACGACGAAAGTGCTCACGATACATTAGGCGGATAAAATATCAGTAGAGCACCCAAGCACACCAAACGTTTAGCATCGCAAACCAGTCAGTCATAGGCATACCTGTCCCTCACGATCGGCGGTTTGTTGTCTGATTCCAAGGCTGCTGCTGCCGGTTTGACCGTCTCCTCTGCTTCGACGTCTGGCTTTGCTGCTGATAACTATTCCGCGGTAGCTGCTGCGGTTCCAGAGATGAAAACAAATCGGTCAAGTTATGTTAGACTACGTCTCATGCAACCTTTTTATTACGGCCGTCCCATTTGTTAATAACCGGACAACTGGACAACAAAACGCTTCTCAGACCATTTCCGAAGCTAACCGAAAACTGCAATATTGCATGTGCAATTCCCATTCGAACACTCAAACATGCTGCCTGTCAATATGCAAAGTATGATGGTGAAGTCGACGTTTATGCACTAGCTTTGAACGCGGCCGTTGGAGCTTTTCCACTTGCTACACCTCATCGCCGGCTTGGTCTTTCGTGGGTCTCTCTACACTGGCTGAAACAACAACAGCAAATCCATCCGCTCGTCGCTGTGCATGTGGTAATTCTTGTGTCGTCGTTGTTGGAGACCGTGATGGGCTGTGAGGTTGAGATCTGAAGTTGGCGAGAGGGTCGACTGCTGTAAGAAAATGACATACCGCTCTGCTGGACAGGTTTCTTGCTATGTCGACGGTGGTCTTTTAATCTATCATCTCCCTCCCCTAACTGACTGAACAGCAACGGCACAACCCCGAACCTTCTAGCAGGAGGGGTGATTATTAACCGAGCGAGAAAAACGAGGGTTTCGTCCATCGGTGTGTGTGTGGTGGGATGATGATGATGATGTGCTCACTCTTTGTGGGTCTGAACAAGGGTTTATGTGTGTGTATTAACTCGCCAACATTTTGCTTTGAGCCTACCTGGCCACACGACAACCATGTATCAACGGCTGGGATCGCAGCACAACAGTGCTCGGGACCCTAGATGGGCTCCCTACGACCATGCCGCCCAGGCACCGGTATGAGATGTTGAGTGGTTCGGCCTTCTCACGAGTGGTCTCAGCGAAGTCAACTTTGAGCATTGTACCAGCTTTTGTCCGAGGAAGGGGTGGGAATACCCACTTTTGTCCATTTCCCGAAACAAATCGACCCTGCCTGCTTCCATGCTAAAACACGAGCAATGTTTCACGCATCCTGAAGTACGTGGATGTAGCACGATCTACCGCTCGGCAACTCCAACAGCTGATGTGCAGGCCAAAGACTTGCTGTTCTTCCTTGTCGGAATCGCCGAAATAAGTCAACCACGCGTTTTTTGTTTTTGGATTGTAAGAAGGTGTACCCTCTTGTGTTTGTTTATAGTAGTGGTGGTCTGCGACCACGGAAGGCGCCCGCGTCACTTGGACCCGTACTGATATTTGAAGGTACTCAGCGGAGACCGGAACGGCTTTTTAATCGTTTTATTTTTCATTGCGGCCCATAGGGGTGCTTTTGTCCTGCAAAAAAAAAGGAAAATTTCACACTACAGTAGGGGGCGTGAGAAAATGTACCATGCATGCCCGTCTGACGGTCTGTCTGTGATGGCATCGATAAAAACCCAGCAGGCTGGACATATTTCACCGTCTCGTCTAGGCACCAAATCGTAAGCCGATGCATGTGTCAAAACAAGCATCAGTTTGCCCGAGCAATCCCAACTGCTGCCAATCCTTGCCCAGTGCCTCGAGATAGCACGAGATTCTACAGCATCTGGGCCGAACTTGAAGTAGGGCAAGTGGCTACCGTAAGTTGCATAAGATACCAAACCCGTGTGATAACATTGTTGGGGGCACCAAAGTTATCACACCGGTGTGGTAGTCTGTAGGGGGTGTGATTTCTTTTGTCACCCGTGCGATAAAGTGCACTAGCAGAACCTCACGTACAGGGGGTGTGATAACGAAGGTGCGTGATATCAATGAGGTGCGATAACGTCGCCAGTATGATGGAGCGCGCTCACAGGACCTGGCCTACACGGGGTGTGATAATGTCGACAAAAGCACAAGACCGTACTTACCGGGGGTGTGATGGTCATTCGCTCATGTGATGCAATTCGCTCAAAGCAGGAAGAGGGAGGAACCCATCTACAAAGCTAGGATGGCTCACGCAACATCATCACGTGCTCTCCCACGTGCATTTTCGCAATATCCTGTGGAATGCTTCGCATAAACAACGAACGTGTAGTTCCGATACCTCATAGCGGTTGTGTCGGTGTTGTGTGCGACAAAACGGCAGCACACCAGCACCCGGACGACCCAACGACTTGCAGACTTGCGTTCATCACTCAAGCTGGAACTATGTAGGACGCAAGCAAGTGCCAGCAACGTATCAACCAAAGCTAGAAACAACAACAAAGCGACTCTGCCCACAAGGGCTAGTTGGTGCACGATGGCTCTCAACAACGCGGTGCTGCTGCAGGGTTCTCAGCAGTAGTAGCCGCCCTCAGGGTTTTGGTGGTTCGCCGGAGAGCTGCCTTTTCGGGTGCGGGTGTGGGTGCTGCGGGAGCCAATAGGTTCTGCTTCGCGGGTTTCAGTGGCACCCGCGGTGGCCGGCGCAGCCGGTACTGTGGGAGTCTCAGCGCCAGTAGATTCTGTTGGGCGGGCCTCAGAAGTACGCACGGTGTCATGCACGGCTGCTGAGGGAGTGGTCTCAGCCGGCGCCTCACGTTCCCCCGCGGCGGCCTGAAAAAAGATGCTATGGAGCATGGAGCCGCCGCTGGAGCCTTACCCACTGCAGTCTGAGCCGCGGGCTTTCAAAGTAGGTTACTAACTGCACCCCCCTAGCATTGTCGACCTCCATGGCTTGTGCGAGCAGGTTGTGCGCTTGTGATCCCGTGTTCTCAAGTTGTCACACCGTGGTAATAAGCGGGGGCCCCATCCATGATATGCGGGCCAACTTTAGGGTGTGTGGTATCTAATGTCATCGCGTGATAAAATTACGCTATTTTTCGGGATTAAAAAAAAAAGCACACGGGTGTGGTATTGTGTGCACTTTCGGAGGGGGTGTGGTATCTTATGTAAGTGTGATATCTCATGCAAGCTACTGTAACCCGTCGCAACTAGAGGAGGCGTAATGTTTTTTTTTGGAACCTGACGAACGCTCATGCAAGACATCACACAGAGCCGGACATAGACTGGAGGGGAGGGAGACACACACCACAGCGAGAGCGAAACGGAAGCAGCGTGTGTCCTATACTACTGCTGTTCACTATCGGCGGAGGAAACGAGAGGAGAGATACACGTTGAATGGATGGTTCTGGGCTCACCGCTTGTTGTTTTCTCTTGAATGCAGCGGATTTTTTACCTTGCTCGGCAGCGATCTTGGAGAGAGGCCACCACACACACCAACACACGCTCGTTCCTAGACACCACCCCTGACGACGCATTTACTGCTATGCACCTCTTGACACTTGTGTGCGGGAGGGTGTCGCCTCTACTGCTTGCTGTTGTTAGCTAGCGGTGGAGGGGCGAGAGGAGGGAAGAAAGGCTTGCAGAGTTGGGTGTCAATTCACCCCCGGCTTGTTGATGTTGTGTGTGTTGTTGCCGCAGCCGCCTTATTTTTTCCTCGACAGCCACCGTGGAGAAAGGCATCACCATCACGCTCATTCCTAGACATCACCATGGACGATGCATGTATGCATGTACTACGGTACGCTTCTCTCTACTTGGGTTCGAGGGTAAAAATATCTAGTGCGAGAAAACGAACGAGTTCAGAGGAGCTGTAGGCGCCTTTTTTTTTCGAGCTGAAGATCACCCCCCTGTGTGAATCACCGTCGCCCCCCAGAGCTCCAAAACCGATTGGCGCACGCACTACAGCATGCACCCTGCTGCAGGTACCTTTTTCAGCCAAAAACAAAGAACCCTCCACATCTTGTCATGTGAAGACAACGATAACAGCAACGCGGGTATCAGGGTGGGCCTTGTCGCCTGAAAATGCGATAGCCAACGTCGTAAGGCAAAACTCTACAGAACTCTACGTTGTAGACTGATGAAAATACTATGAAGCTGATGTAGTAGACGAACCAGCAATGACTCTGCTCCAGTCCGACACCTCCAGACAACTACACAGGACTGCGACTCACCAACCAAGGGGGAGAGGAAGATACGTTAGTGGGAGGATCCCGACTGCTCGTCCTCGATCTGCCGGCGGAGACTACCACAGTATCGCGGCGGTGCAGGCAGCTTGTGTGAGGGGTGGCTTGTTTGGTTGGTCTGTCAACAGGGTAGGGCAGCTCCTGCGCTGGAGGAACTGCGAATGCCACACCCATCAAACGATCTCAGGGCAGATGCTCCCTCTTGCGGCGGCTATGTTCTCCGTGTGAGGTGCTCTGGCGAATTCCGCTCTCGACAGGGCTGAGCGGGAGGGGAAGAGGGAGGGAGCTGGGAGCTGGCAGACAGTCACCAGAGAGAGGCCGGATGGGAAACGCCTTTTCTCATTTCTTGGATGCGGGCAGGAACAGTGCCTCGCGCGCTGGATCCCATTTAGTCTAGGAGGTGCGAGGTGCGCGTAAGGTGCACGCACCACCGTACGGTCGTGCCACCTCAAAGGCCCTAGTTGGAACGGAAATCACGCTTTGGTGATGGAGTGGACATTAGGTTGGTGGCCTGCGGTACTATGTAGACCGTTTCGGAAGTACTTTTTTGGGTCAATAACTGGCCCAGACAAACGGAGGGTCAGATTTATTGAAAATAGAAAATTGTTGCCGGTCTATAATATAAGCGTTTTATTTTTATTTTTTTGGGACCCACTTTTCGCCCACAGGGCTCAGACAAACACCTCTCACCACCCCCACATTATCGGAGGCGTGTGTTCCTGTTCAGTAGGTCCAGATTTTTTAGTAGCGTAAACCACAATATATGGCATCGCAGCGTACAGATTCGTCCGAGCCTCATGTCACCACCGCTAGACAGACAGACCTGCTCCTCCTCCGATGTGCGCGGTGTGCGTCTATACATATGTGTAGGTGTCTGGTGATCGTTGTGGAAGGAACCGAGGGGAAGGTAGCATGAGACAAGGTTAACCAACGGCCAGCCTCAAAAAAGAGCAACTCTCTTGCCTACAACCAGTTCAGGAGAACACACAGACCGTGAGCTGTAGGCCACTCGAACTGCGGGGAGGTGGCCCAAAAGTTGCCTTGTGTTACTCTTTACCGGCGCCATCTCCTCTACACAGCTGTTGCAGTTTGGAACGCTGCTAAAAAGATGATAAAATCGCTGCGTGGGGGGGTGATTGTCCTAGGTTAAAGCTGATGTTGCTGCTGCTTGCTGCTGCAGCAGCTATCTAGCTGCTGCTGACCGCCGCCTCTCTCTTTCGGTTGATTGAAACAGGACGTCACCTGAGCGGCTGAGAGTTTGCTTGCTTGAAGCCTAGACTATACAGGGTGTTTCCCTGCAGTAACAACACCCCCGCTACATATATGCTCCTGGCACGTTGGATGATAGGTAACAACACCCAACCAAGCAAACATATATTCTTGGTTGGAGATGAAAAGAGGCCGGGGGAACTGCGCGCACGAGTTATTCGGCCAATCAGCGGCGGCCGTTGCCACGTCATGCCGGACAACCAGAGCCTCATTTCTGATATTTTTCATGCCAATTTTTGTCTGGGCAATTTGTGTCTGGGCAAACCGAAATATATTTCCAAAACTTCCCATCGTAGACTACCAACCAATTTTCTGCGCCTGTAGGCAACTTGACTCTCGAAAAGCTACCGTAGTCGTCCCCGTCAAAAACCAGCATGTTATGACAGGGGGCTTCTGGAGAGCAAGCACATCTAAGAGATCCCCTTCCTTGTGTAAGGCTCGGAGCGATTGGGAGTAATACTCCTCCCTGTACCTTTCAGTAGCAGCTGTGTATAGCAGTAGGCGAGCCATGCAGACGTCCGGCGACTACAGCAGTGTGCGTAGAAACATGATAGATTATGCCCTGGGATTATGCAAGCAAGCCACGCCTCTCGTCACCTAGGGACTTCCCGCACTCTCCCGCCTTGCTACAGTACAACATTTCTTCCTTTGGTGGATCGCCATAAGCATGTGCATTCGTTGTGTCGTCGTAACTACATATCAGGCGAGAAGAACTTCACGCCAGACTGTGCGCTGGTCGCTCATCCTCTCGAAACGTGCCTCTCTCTCCAACTGGACCAGATGTAACCCGTAATCATCAGCGTCGAAGACTTGTTTGGGTATTTTTCATCTACCCCTCGCAGCACCACCTGCGATCTCTGCTCTTCAAACATCGCCACAGCCATGAGACCGACCCGCGTGCCGCGTTTGACCCTCTCTTGAACAACCAAACTTATTGTCCAGAACAACTCGGCTATCTATACACGACTTCGCGTGGGTCAAACCATGACCAGCACCTACGCCATTCCAACGGCAAAAAAGGTGGCGTTAAACGCGTGAATCACATACGTAACGGCACAAATGTGTTCCATGTTTTTTTAGCGACAAGATGATTCGGAGCTTCACTTGCCCACGCCGAATCCATCTACTACTATTGTTTCGGTGAGGGCTGCCACTAGACTCGGGCCGGACCAAGGTTCCATTAACAGGCTTCCCCACCTCCAATACCCATAATTTCAACATCTGCGCTCTTTGTGGCCACCGAAGCTTAGACCGCGACCAGCTGGAATACTGCTGTACATTCGCCGTGGACAGGCCAACGTCAGTCCTACGACCCTGTACACCAAGCCAACAAATATTTCACGAGTAAAATCGGGGCCGCAAACGACTTTAAATTCGGCACGAACATGGACGGAGGCGTCGGCTCTGGCAACATGTACAAATGTGGATACAGCCGATTCTCCTTACCGTGACGGTACGAGAATACACCGGGTAGAAGCGAAACGGCTTTGAGACCGCCCACCAACCCTGCTGCAAGTGTGAATAAGCCAAGGCTTGACAAGGCTTGACGCCTAGCGATCAGTTACAGATTTATTGTGGCGCCGACCGCAGTTTGCGGGGCAGTGCATCATCAGTGGAACCGCAGGCCTCAGAGCTGGAGGTCTCACCACAGAACCAAATACATACATAAGATGATTCTCGGCCAAGAGCAAAAATATATGAGGAACCCCAACTGAAATCTCTCACAACCACACTCAGCAATATGCGGGTCTTCAATCAGAACAAGCCAGTCTGGGATTGCAACAAGAGCTCTGGTCCAGGCAGGTAGGTGCACGTAAGTCAAGCTGTGGAGTTGTTTTCGCGCACTGTTGAGTGCCATGCCCTTTCCCCACTTTCCACGTCACTCATCTTCATCTGTATCACATTCTGGCCGCCAGGCCCGTCGGGGGACATAGGGTCGATCCTTCACCCAAGTGCATATATTCATCTTCATGACCAAGCTTCAACCACCTTGGCAGCCCCAACATATCGCAGCACCACCAACCCGGACTCACACCACCTTCTGCGGATCAGTTCACCACCACTTTGAATAGAGCATTTCAAAAACGGGGCTGATGGATTCGCCTCATTATTCACATGAAGATGGTTCCGTCGAACAGGAAAAGTCAGTATGACTTCGAAAATTCGAAATCGTTTCGGGTGTCACCGCTACATCAACTAATGCATTTTGATCTTGCTGTGCAACTAACTAGCAATCCGTCAATTTACTTCAAGCACGACAATAGTGGGGGTACGCCCGCTCCGTGGCCCCTCCGGTGTATGACCTCGACCTGATGCTGTTCTCTTGACACTTCCAGTAATATATCAAGGTACACGATTGTGGTACACCTTGTATGACCCCTGCTCCCATGCATAGTGTGTACAAGCCGACGAAACCAAAGGCGAAATACGGATTCACCAAGACGCCAGGTGCGTGAAAGAAAACGTTGGTCAAGACTGTCCGGACGTTCTTACGATGGCAACATTCCTGAAGAATCCCTTTGCCAAGCCAGTCATATACCTAGCGCATACGTAGCGGGTTCAACCACAATGGACCCCAACACAACGATCTTTCGGAACGGTACGAGACCACACATGCGGCAATACCTCTTGGTCCTACTCCTGGCATTACGCAAGCCGATCATTTCTCGCTCGCTGTGCTGAGAGCAGAATTCCGCTTCTTGCTGCTGGTTCTACCATGTGACGGCTGCGTCATTCACCCCGGGTGACCGCACCTCTTACTACGAACATCGACCATGTCCTGCTGCGCGTGCTGAGAACAGTACTCCGGCTTCTTGCTGCCGTCTCTACCATATGACGGTTTCTTCGTGCAACCTGGATGATCGCACCTCTTACTACGAACATCGACCATGTCCTGCTGCGCGTGCTCAGAGCAGAACTCCACCTTCTTGCTGCCGGCGTTTCCGTATGACGGCTGCTTCAAGCACCCGGGATGACCGCACCTCTTACTAGAAACGTCGACCATACCCTCCTGCGCGTGCTGAGAGCAGCACTCCGCGTTCTTGCTGCCGGCTCTACCATACGACGGCTTCTTCATGCACCCTGGGTGGCCGCACCTCTTACTACGAACATTGACCATGTCCTGCTGCGCGTGCTCAGAGCAGAACTCCACCTTCTTGCTGCCGGCGTTTCCGTATGACGGCTGCTTCAAGCACCCGGGATGGCGGCATCTCCTGTTGACCACGTCAACCATACCCTGCTGCGCGTGCTGAGAGCAGTACTGCGCGTTCTTGCTGCCGGCTCTACCATACGACGGCTTCTTCATGCACCCTGGGTGGCCGCACCTCTTACTACGAACATCGACCATGTCCTGCTGCGCGTGCTCAGAGCAGAACTCCACCTTCTTGCTGCCGGCGTTTCCGTATGACGGCTGCTTCAAGCACCCGGGATGGCCGCACCTCTTACTAGAAACGTCGACCATACCCTGCTGCGCGTGCTGAGAGCAGTACTCCGCGTTTTTGCTGCCGTCTCTACCATACGACGATTTCTTCATGCACCCTGGGTGGCCGCACCTCTTACTACGAACATTGACCATGTCCTGCTGCGCGTGCTGAGAGCAGAACTCCACCTTCTTGCTGCCGGCGTTTCCGTATGACGGGCGCTTCAAGCACCCGGGATGGCGGCATCTCCTGTTGACCACGTCAACCATGCCCTGTAGCGCATGCTGACAGCACAACTCCGCATTCTTGCTGCCGTCTTCGCCGAATACAGGCACCTTCATGCAACCTGGATGGCCGCATTTCTTCCGTACCACATCGACCATGCCCTGTTGCGCGTGCTGAGAGCAGAACCTCGCCTTCTTGCTGCCGTCTCTACCATATGACGGTTTCTTCGTGCAACCTGCATGATCGCACCTCTTCCGACGAACATCGACCATGTCCTGCTGCGCGTGCTGAGAGCAGTATTCCGGTTTCTTGCTGTCGACTTTGCCATATGACGGCCCCTTTGTGCACCCTGGGTGACCGCACCTCTTGCTCACGACATCAACCATGCCGTGCTGCGCGTGTTGGGCGCAGAACTCGGGCTTCTTGCCACCGTCTTTGCCATAGGTCGCCCGGGTTGTGCACCCTGGAAGGCCGCACTTCGTACTACGAACATGAACCATGCCCGGTTGCGCGTGCCGAGCGCAGAACTCGTCATTCTTGCTGCCGGCTTCGCCGTAATTCGGCCTCGTTGTGCACCCCGGGTGGGCGCACTTCTTTCTACGCACATCGATCATTCCTCGGTCCCTGTGCTGGGAGCAGAACTCCGCCTTCTTGCTGTGGACTTTGCCGTACGATGGCCGTGTTGTACATCCGTGCTCCTGGCAGCTTCGCTGCCCCTGGCGTTGACATAGTGATGCCTGAAAGGCACGGTAACTGTTACGATCGGGCAGAACCCACAATCCAGAGTGAAAAACAGGTCGATATCTCAGCAACCATGCGAGAGGCATCAGGAGGCAGCGAGAGACTATTTAATACATCACACACCGCTTCAGAATCTCCGCACCTCCGTTCTGGAGGTTTCATAATTCACTCTGTCCTTGTTGCCGGGGTGAACGCACTCGTCGGTGTTCCATCACCAACAGCTTTGCCGTGCGTTTCCCGTCACCAATGTGCTCTGAATACTACTAGCTCCTCAATACAGGTCTCTGCTGAACCTAATTGATAACCTGTCAAAGGAGAACGGCTTCGACACAGACTCTGACTGTTCGTCCTTCTTGTCAGTTACTTTTGGTCTACTGAACAGTCGGTGCTTCAAGCGCGTTTTCCTCCACAATACCTCGACTTTTGGTTTCTACCCGATGGTTTCCACCACGCATCATGTATTTTGCAATCCACTTGGAGACAGTCTATTGAAGGATGGGAGACCTTGCATCCCACATTCAACCCCACTCGGAACACGCCCTTGTTCCCCGATACACCAATGGGCTCTGTAGCATGAAGTGATGGTGTGCGCATTGGGTTTTCCGGGCAACACAACTGAAACAGCGCTTTGCAAAGTCCGCGTGTATTCCCCTTGCAGTTCATCAAACACGTTTCAACACAACTCACTCGAGAGTAGTAATAGAGACCATCGGACAACATCCACGGGAGTAGACTCGGCTAGAGTTGCAAGCAGTCCGACTTCCTCCCAGCAAAGCGTGGTCTGAAGACTGAATAGCATTCTTGCCGGTGCTCGATTCCGGTAGCTGTGTGCTACCAATCGCGTGCCCGGCAGCAATCATCATCCGAACCTACATCACCACCAACGAATACCAATCGGTTGCTGTTCGGAAGTCCGGTAATGAGTGAGTGGGGTGCTTTATCAACCCTGAGGAAAGCATGTGCTGGCCAGCCACAAATCATGACGTATTCGAATGTACACGCGAGACAGACGAACCTTTCACAGAACCCACCGTCTTGTGTGTTGCCGCCGTCCCACCGCCCATTGTTCCTGGTGCGGAGGCCTTCCGTTGGCGCTTGGATGACAGTCTCGTGGGGCTGTCAAACCAAACACGATGTATCCCCATGCGAAAGTTAACAAAACACCGGGGAGGGGTCAAAACGGCATGAGATTGTATGTACGGCCGCCTCACGATGGCGCGTTACCTTGGGCAAGGTCGTCCCTCAATTACCTTAGCTTGAAAAAAAGCGCAAACAGACTGCCCGTGTAAGTGATGCATTAAGTGGAGGCCATCTCTGTTTGCCGCGATAGTCTCAAAACGCGTAAAGCCCCCATCTTCCACGAACAGCGTCTGAATCGTGTAGGGCACACTCGAAGCTAACGAGGTGCGGTGACGTGGTGGTTCAATCGAGATGATTTTGAAGATTCGATGTTGAGAATGCAGATGTCCAGCGGTGGACCATGGGTCAGTCTGAAGCGTCGACGGCTATGTTTCGCCGGCTGCAACAGAGGGGGGGACGGAATGCCTACGAAGAACCGACGGTGGAGAATCGGCTCCGTTTGATATCACCTTCATTGCCGGATCTCTCCTGAGGGAAGGGGGAGGCGTTGATATCGGCCAACCGGAAACAATAGCAAAACGATACCGGAGGGCCTGCATGGCCAAAAGGTGACCCAGCCGCGCATGCACATGCGTATAATCAGCGTGAAATGAGACTGAGCAGAAGTTAACTTCTGGGGAGAAAATGGCAGTCGGAAGGGTCCTTTCCCCCTTCATTTCTCGTCAGGGAACGGAAGGTTAAAGATAATTAGGATTCTATTGCAGACAAGAGAGTTCTGGCGTTGACGCAATCACCATCACCTCCTCAATGATGGACGAAAGTTAGGGCGCTATCAAAACCGCGTCTTCACTTCCGGCGTGTGTGACATGCAGACCAGCACGAGCACCGTGTACAGCCGACAACCAGAGGGTAACCAATGAAGAGCGGCAGGGTGAACGTTTGTGTGTGGGCGCTGTCAGCAAGCATTCGAAGTGTTGGCAGATGCCATGGAGCGTGTTTGTATCGTGTCCCGAGATGTAGGCAGCTTGTGGCCGCCTGAGAGAGACTTGCGGTTTCTCTTTGATCTAATCTGAACGTCGCTGCCGTAGTGTAGACGCTTCGCACCCTGCTAGGTGGCTATGGACGGTCATAAAAACTTCGGAATCAATTCTGCGTGGAGACCTTGCCAACGGGCGGGGCCGCAGACCTTGAGTAGAAGATCTCGGGAAAATGATGCCGCTTTGAAAACATAGCCAAAAGAGAAACTGAATCTCTGAAGGATAACATCCACACAAGGTTGATCCCCGTATCTCGTGCGATAGACACTCGAATACCTCTATCTCGCGCTCACCTTTCAGCGTGGTTGGGCTGCCGGCTGCTGGCTGTCCAGGCACTGTGCCGGCAGAGGGTCTTGGCCATACTCCCGAGCTTGCGCTTGCCTGGCCTTGTCTGGAGGGAGTCATCCGAACACTGCAACTAATGGGTCTGGTTGTGCCGCAAGCATCTGCCATCTCCAAAAGGCAATGCTGGGGCTACACAGGGGATAAACTCACATGAAAATCGAGAGCATTCCAGTCCTTATCATTATCTGACTACGACAAGACGGAAATACTATCACCGCTTGTTGGTGCGGCAAGAAGACATGAGCTTCGGTGCCAAGGTGATCCCGAGACAGACTATCCCACACCGTGAAGGGAGACTTCGCCATGACATGTACCAGGCTTCAACGGGATGCTCAGGATTGTGTCGAGGAGAGTGGCCACCTTCAACGCAGGTAGTACTGATAACGTTCCACTCTTCATTGCAGGTCGACAGTTGAGCAAAATTCAACCGCTCTCCACCGCTACCAGTTTGATGCGACGGGAACCATATGCGTCAAATCGAAACTGAGTACCTCTGATGTCAACCCCTAGCCTCACCCCCTCTTCTTGCCCCTCCCCTTGCTCCTGCTCCTCCTCTTCCTCCTCCTCCTCTTCCTTCACCTGGATGCCACCGATCCCGGGAGTGGCCTGTTAACGTCATCCAACACGACACGGTCGCCGCAAAAGGGTTCTTACAAGTTAATGAAGCAACAAATTGCCAATGTACGACAAGCTGGCAGTGAGGGGAAAGAGGATTTCTACTTCATGGTACAAACCTAGTCTCGAAATTCCTCAAGAATAACAACCGCTTTTCTGGCTGGGCGTTGCCTCCAACCGGGCTCGGCAGCCCATCGTTTGCAGCTGCACGCAAGGCTCACCTTGGCTGCCCCAGCAAAATCACTTATCTCGGTTTCCAATCCAGCAGATGACATCGAGCCTGTGTGCAACACGAAACGGATTGCAACGAGCACAAGGCGGCATGGTTCCGAACGTACCCGTGGTTTCAGAAAGACGTCATGTGAGTGACTCGACGGAACCAGCATAGAGCACAGGCTGCCATTTTTCACCAAGGGCCAAACGGCATCCGTACTACCCTCTCGGTTGTTTCCCGGCCTCATTCTCACCTGAACCCTTTCTACCGCTGCTGTCACCACTGGTATACTTCCCAACGAGGCGATTGAAGCAACAGGAACAGTTAGTCTAGGTCGTACAAGGGCCAACTAGAGGGTAGCGCATTGGATCCGCCGGTAGCTCTTCTCAACTTTCTTCCCATGTCGGACAAAGTTTACTGAGCAAATTTGTAGGTTCGCCCGTCAGCAAAATGCACACCCTAGGTGCCTGTTAAAATATACCCATCTGCTGCTTCGATGCCGTCGGAGGCGTACGCACTGATAATCGAAAATCGGTGTTGTGGGTTGAAAAAAAACGCGGGAGGCTGTCTGTGGGTGTGGGCACGTGTGTACATAGACGGCAGTAGACTGGAGCCCACCTCGCCGGCAAATCACCAAAGTACAAGCCAATACTTGTGCCCAACAGGTAGTGATTTCCCCGTGCTGTAACAAACCCGTCTTGCCTATTCCTTGCTAAGCGCGTCGAGACACTTTAGCACGGTGTGCCTACCGAAGTTGTTGTCGGGACGCACACACCCGAAACGGAGAGAGGCGTCACTCTTAACCTGGCCTGTGATGAGTGGATGCTAGACATGTAGACTTGTGTTCGAGGGAGAGGTACTGACGAGTGAGGGGCCAGGGATATGCCAGCGAAAAGAGGGGCGAGGCGGTGTGACATGTACTATTGTACTGCTGTTGTGGAGGCGAGAAGAGCAAGATACACATGAGCGTGTTGGTTGGTGGCGGATTCTTGCTTCACGCCGAGGGAGACAAATCATCAGCAGAGCATGCACCCACACACATAGGGAAGAGGCTGGCCTCTGCACCGGCTGAGAACAAGGAGATAGACGAGAGACGTCCTCACTGTTGTGTATGTACACGTTTGTCTTATGCCGCTGTTGCATTGAATGTCCTGGTGAGGAACGCGTTTCGTGTGGGAGGGTATTGAACAACAGCAACAGCAGCACAGCAGCAGGTAGAGTAGATTTTTTAGGCGAGAGCATGCACAACCTCTACACACCACCATGGCGGATGACGATGTGTGCACAGATCTACTGCCATGCTGTTGTACACCTGTGAATCAGTGCGTGTCCAATACCCGACCTGTCCCTTCCCTGCGCTCCTCGCGCACCACGCGTGCACCCGTGGTTTAACGGACGCGGGCTGTTTCTTTTTTTGGCGCCGCACCGCGCGCGGGCACGAACCAGCGTACTACAGGTATTCACCTATTTCTGGTTACAGCAAAAAACCACTTCATACTCCACCGCAATCTAGGAAACAATGAATCGCTGCCCGTAGCCATCACACCGATCTGCACGAAGAATAGCGCCACGCAGAAAATTTGGCGGATTCCAGTAACGTCATAGCACGTAAGTGCACCAAGCGTTCAGGATCGCAAACGAGTCTGTCAAGGGCATGCCTGTCCCTCACGATGGGCGGGTTGTTAGCTGATTCCACTGCTGGTGCTGCCGCTTTGGCCGCCACTGCTGCTTCGACTTTCGTCTTTGCTGCTGCTGATTACACGGCAGCTGCTGCGGTTCCAGACGTAACAGGAAATGTCGGCGAAGTAAGAGTTGGATCACTTCTAATGCAATCCAATAGTTTGCTATCCTTGTTGGATAAAACGGGGAAACTGACCTAAAAAATGCCTCCTAGACCGTTTCCTACGCTATCCGAAAATTGAAGTGAGAAATTTGCAACTTCCCAATCGAAGACCAAAAAATAACGCTGTCAGTCAAGACGCTTCTGATGGTGCTGCCGGCTATGGCACGCGGCCCTTCGATTTTTTCCACTTGCTACACTTCCTCACCGTTTTTTCTTTTCGTGGGTCAATCTACACTGGCTGAAACAACAGCAACAGCAAGGCCATCCGCTTGTAGCTGAGCGTATACTGCCTTTTGTGGAGGTGGGTGTCAGAGGCCATGAGTCGCTGGGATGTTGACAACTGCTGTTGGCAAGGGTCAACTGCTGCTCGAAAAATACCCCGGCTGGGACACACAGCCTTTTGCCAGTTTTCCGCCCGCCACCAGTCAGTTTGGGTCCGTAGCGACCACTCTTCACCGAACGCATCTATGCTACTTTTTGTGTTGTGGTTGTTAGACACCGTGACGGGGTGGGAGGTTGAGAAACGAAGTTGGCAAGGGTCAACTGCTGTTCAAAAAAAGACGTACCGCTCACTGCTGGACAGGTTCCCTACCATGTCGCCGGTGGATTTTCAGTAGTCCCTATCTCTCCACTGACCAACCAACAGCATGACACAGCCCTGAATGTGTGTGTACTCGGCAGGATACGAATATTCGAGATCTCCAGGGGGGTACGCAGACATACATTGAAGGTGTGATGGACTTGACGCGCTAGGCGCTGCTTACCTGCCCACGTCTCACTCTCTAAATAATACAAGGAACTTGAGCCACTCCTTTGTGCAGAAACACTCTTGACAAGAGCCCGCGAGCGTGAAAACGCAGTAAATGCGCCGAAACCCTAAACAAGCCCCTGCGAAATAGAACAGTTGATGAAGGTCACACCCTTGCAAAACTTAGCAGGAGAGGGATATCTAGCCAGCGAAAAAAAGAGAACTTTGTCCATAGTTGTGTGAGTGTGATGGGATGATGACGATGATGTGTTGTCTCCTTGTGAGTTTGAACAAGGGTTGATGTTTTTGTGCCAACTCGCCAACGCTTTGCTTTGATGGCCCTGGCCTCACGGGAACCGCGTGTCAACGGCTAGGATCGCAGCACAGCAGTGCACCGAGGATTGCATAGAGCCGTTGATGGGCTACGACCAGTAGTTGAGGCGATAAAAGTTGATGTTGGGCAATACAGAACGCGCCACCACTTAAGAACCTCTAATTTCGGCCGAGGCTCGGGTTCTTAGCTCCTAGGGTCATGCTACGAATGGTCGCTATCTAGGTTTTAGTCTAGGGGTTCTTACCCGAGCTTACAAATGATGCTCAAGTTCTTCAATCTCGAATTTTGTAGGCTCGACTTATTATCTCGTGAGTTCTCAAGTGGTGGCGCGTTCTGTACATGGACCCTGACCGTTGCCCAGGCACCGGAATGATGTATTGAGTTGTTCGGGCTTCTCACGGGTGGTCTCCATCAAGCTAACCTTGAGTGCTGTACCCGCTTCTGTCCGAAGCGGTGGGTTTCACGTTATGACCGACCCCACGTGCTTCCTATGCTAAAACACAGGTAAAGTAAAAGTAGGGAACAAGTCCAACAACTAATGTGCAGGCCAAAGACTCGCTGTTGTACGTGGTCGTCATCTCTGAAATAAGTCAATTGCTCGGTGCTCTTTAGGTTCTAGTTCTACGAAATGGAATTTCTTTTCGTGTAGACCCACTGGTGTAGTCTAGACCCTTGGTTCGAAAGTCGAAAGGTGTACCTCTCGCGCGGGCAGTTGTACAGCAGTACATAGTCTGACCACGGAAGAGGTCCATGTCAGTTGGACCAATGCAGATATTTGACGGTACCGGGCGGAGACCGGAACGGTTTTGTAATGTGAAGACAACAACAGCAACGCGGGCATCAGGGTGCGCCTTGTCACCGGCAAATTCGATCGCCGACGTCGTGAGGCACTAACTGTAGTCTAAATACTCTACTTTTGAGACGGTCGACAAAAACTACTGCGTACAGCAGTAGACAAACCAGCTCAAACTCTGCTGCAGTCCGACACTTCCAGAGAGCTACCCAGGATTGCGACTCACCAAGTAAGAGGAGCAGGAAAATGCGTTAGTGGGATAATCCCGACTGTTCGTCCTGGATCTGCCGGAGACTCCCGCAGTATCACGGCGGTCCAGCCAGCTTGTGTGAGAGACGGCTTGTTTGGTGGTCTGTGCAGAGGGTAGGGTAGCTCATGCGCTGTGGGGGAACTGCGAATACCACAACGGTCAACGGATCTGAGATCAAATGCTCCCTCTTGCGGCGAATATGTTCTCGGGGTGAGGTACTCTGGCGAAGTTCCCTCTCGACAGGGCTTGGGGGGCCGAGAGGGAGAATGGGACGACGCCTCTTCTCATTTCTTGGGATAACGGCAGGAGGAATGGACACAACACTCTTTGACGTGTTAGAGACCTCACAGCTCCCACAGACACAGCCGCTACAGAACAGTCACGACGCCAGCAATGAAGAATGTTAGCAGCTGGTTGCTGCTGCCGCAACAACAGCGACCCAGAGCAGAGAGAGAGAGAGAGAGAGAGAGAGCGTACTACGCCGCCCACCAGAGAGCCTCGAAGCTGACACTGATGACAGAGAGAGAGAGGGTGCGCCCCCCGGCTAAACAGAGAGTCTGGCAGCCGAATAACCCTTTCAGACCCATATACACACGCTTTCCCAAGCAGGTCTTTGTTCCTTGCCCTGCTGCTTATTTAGTTACGACGCAGCGCTGGGTTGGTCTACTGAGTTTTAGAAGCGCGAGAAGACTAATGTAGTTGTGGCCGTTGGAGAGTTTTTTTTAACTTGAATTTTTCTCATCATCCTCTGCATGATCTGTCGAGGCAGCGCCCGCCATTGTCCTGTGCTCTGCTCGCGACGGCTACTACTCCCATGCAGTGCGGGCTGCGGGGTCTCTGAATGCTATCCGAATACTGGTGTTCGCGCGGTTCTGTTGGATAGAGAGAAAGCCACACCGTGCATGCATATGTATGTGTGTGTATGATATGCCATGTGGTATGTCATAGAGGTGCCTCGTCAAAATCAAACAGGACTATGTGTCAGGGTGCCTAAACGACTCACAGCAGTCGATCCAGGGTTCTGGCTTTGTTTGTGCGTCTATCGAAAAAACACTCAGAGTAAATCAGCGTCGGCATTGTGGACTTTCTTATGTCGAGTCAAACACAGACATCACGCGCGCCAACAAGCTCGCCAGATCGCAGAACTCTTCTTGAAATTTCCCCTTGTCATCATTTTTACAACTACCATGCACCCCAAAACGTCCCAAAGCAGTTGATCTAGGGTACTGGCTTTCTTTGCACATCTAGTGCAAAAACTCGCGAGTTAATCGAGGGCGGGATGGCTGAGTAAGGTCGAGTCAAACACGTGACGGATCGCAGAACTCTTCCTACAAAACCCGGGTTTTCCTCCTTTTCCTTTTTCTTTTTTATTCATGCACCACCAGTAAAAAATCGCCGACACAGCGCACACAGCCAAGGGGCCCTCCATATGGAAATTTCAGAACATCCCAGCCCCCCCCCCCCCCCGGGCCAAAATGGCAGAGCAATATAGTATAGGGGGTTTAGGCTGCACGCTTGCACACGGCGATTTTGGCGCGGTGTGCAAGCAGAGCGTCGACCTAACGAAGTCAGGCGGTCAACTACGGTGGATTGAACACACAGCAACACGTTGGGCACATCTTTTGGGAGGGTGTTGGCACAGTCGCCCCCCTACTGCTGAGGTCAACTGTAGTGTACCAGTCTACCCGACCAACATGCTTGGAGTGAGGATTTTTTGGATATAAGACCTATCTCTTGTGGGAACACAATCTTGTCGATAAACCGGATATCCGTGATGTGTTAATTTGTTTTGATTGTCTCGCCAGCGGTTGATCATACAAAATACAAACCCAAGGAGAGTGCAACCTGTTGAGGGTCTTACACGACACGCAGGGTTCGAAGTTCGGTGAGCAACATAGATGGACCCATCCATCAACGGGTTGAAGTATTTATTTATTAAACAACGTGTGAGAACAGGATCAAAAAGAGGTGTCCTTGGGTCTTGAGTTGAGAGCACCTCCAAAGAAGTTTGACGCGCTTCTACTCTCGAGTGTTGACGTGCATTGTGATGTTATTATCGTTTCAAACCGTTGGTTTCGGCACGACAATACCCATCCGCTGTGAACGGCATCGGCAATCATTCAAGTAGGCGAAAACAGTTTCAGCCCGCCCAAGACAAGCTGGTATCGTAGATCGCCACCGTGACAAGATGACCGTATTCTCAACCCAGTAACGTCACAAACACTTGAAGCACGCACGTTTTCAAACCGTTGATCGAGGGTTGGGTTAGTATTGTCCGACACAAACCGACCCACAACAAAAGGAGAAAACAAATAGCCGAACAGGCAACAATTGTTGGTATGGACGGGAGATACTCCGGCGTCCCTCTTGACCTACTCTCCCAGCAATACCCATGCCACCCACGCGAAAAAACTAGACAGCAACAGCCCCAGAAGCAGCAGCTGAAGAGGGCGGCGACGGCGAAGAACGAGTTGAACTGCTAGATCCCGCGCCTGTCCTAGTGTTTTTTTTGCCTGGTCCCAGCCTCGCGGGGCGACCCGTGCCCTCGGTCAACTCTTTCACTGCTTTAACCTCTTCTTCCCTCAACTGACACGATGCTACGAACTCCTTGTGCGGGAGAATTTCGGGGCTGTCTGGGCCACCGTGCGCGTGCATCACGTGCGCCGGCATGCACGACTACCGTCTGGTTTCGCAAGCGACAAGCCGGGCACTCCATGGGCACGTTCGTGCACGGGTTCGTGGCGTAGAACTTTGCCGCCGAGGACAGCCTCAACTGAACGTCGTTGGTCGGCGTTGCCCCTTCCTTCCTCGGGGCGTATCGGCACTGCGTGGATATCTTCTTTGCCTCGTTTTTGTTGCCCTTCCCGACCAAGGAGACTAGGGACGTGCCGGCAAGTCCACAGAAGCCGCACCAGCCCTGTCGCGTGTCCCAATCAGTGATCTCGTCAAAAACAATCGGTGGACAAAGGGAAGTCAGGATCCTGTCATGTCCTTGAGGGGGAAGAAGGCAAACGAGCGCCTGCGCAGAGAGAAGCACGGTACCACCGTATGCCCACAACTGCATATTGCGGAGACCCGAAGCAAGCAAAAATACCCCAAGGGTGACCTACCCTCAAAATCCACGGACAAAAGGTCACTCACCCTCAGTGGAGTTTGCAGCAGGTGATGTTGAGCGACGTGTGCCCGCGTGTCGGCAACCGTTACCGTGTCAATCCCGCACAAGAAGCATTCGACAGTCGACATCGCTCCTCGCTTCCTAGTGAGAGCAACGCTGGATAGTGCAGGACGACGGCAATGGCGTTTGCCCGTTGCCATGCAGGCAGAAAGGGTAGTCTGCGACGGGCAGCCGATTGGAGTCGGGCAGAGTATACAAGCCTCCTGGGCATGGGGGGAGTTGGCCGTCGTCTACATCGTCGACGCTGCCACCCCCGCCGTAGCTACCTTGCTCCATCTCGCCCACCGTACCGCCTTGCTCTTCCGCACCGTCGCCTCCATTCTCTCCCGCACATTCGCCGACATACTCTCCCGCATCGCTGCCGCCATCTCCCACACAGCCGCCCTCGTGCCCTCCCGCACCGTCGCCGGCGGCGGGATCACTCGCAGGTCCACTCTCATCGTCCGAGAGTACCACAGTGCACCCGGGTGCCGGCCTGTTGGACCCCGTGTCCACGTCGGGCTTCTCGGACTTACGTGCTTGTGGACGCCCAAAGAACGGAAGAACGATCGATGCGATGCTTGGGGTAGACGCCGCGTCCTTCCGTTCCTTCTCCTGCTTCCTGTACACGCGGCGAGAGCATGTAGAGTTCAGTTAGAACTGCGGGATTCTGTCGTACTCTGTAGGATAGGCAGCAGTCTATGCGTCCTGATTGCTCCGACTGCTGGGAGCTGTCATGGGTTTTAGGAGAGAAATCGATCTGTCTATTCGACATGAGGTACGCGCTACAAGGGATAACCGTATGCGACGTATGACACCACCATGATGTATACGAAGTATAAATGTATACGAGGAAAAAAAATGACACCGTGTGAGCGGCTGTGTGGTACGGGTAAGGTGGTCGTTGGCACCTTTTAGTTTGATCGAACTTCAAGTACTACTGCTGTTAAGGGCCTTGTGGGGGGCGCCTAACAAACAAGGGGGTGTGGTTACTTACGTAGTTTGCACCCGATACGTCACCCCCTGTTCTGAATGGTAAAGGCCGAATACTCTGGAGTGCAACAGTGACGGTGCCGAAAATTGCGGCATTGAAACCGTCTCCTCGAGAGCTTTCCCAAAACGTACTGTTTGGTGTTGACATCCTCTTCGTCGTGGAGTACTCGAGCTTTGCAAATCAGTCCAGGGGGTGTGGTATCTTAAGCAACCTGCTGAATGTACAACAGCAGGTAGCATGTGAGTGTATCTAACCACGCTATAACACGGGCACCAGCAGACACGCTTGAGCAGGTGTATGGCTCTCTCACTCTAGTACTGCACCTGTGTTCTCCGCCAGCGACGTGGACAGCCACGTTCTCCGGTAGCAGCCCCGCTGCTTGTTTGAAGTCGTGCTTGCAGGGACAACCCCAATGCTTCCGTCCCTTCTTGAAGACAGGTCTGATGCCATCAACACCTCGTTAGACCTCAGGAATGCTACAAGTACTATGTGTGGCACTGCCCTCTTCCTCGACCAGTGGTAGTTCGGCGGTAGACATGGCCTCCAAGATACGGGTGCACAGGCGCACACTGGCTGTGTGTAGGTTGCCGTGCGCGCGACCGCGCGAGCGCGGTGAAAAAAGCGCGCGAAAAGTGTCGAAACCCCGGGGATTTGGTCAAAATGTCCCCTCCAGGGACATATAAGGCCCATCCCCCCTCCCCCCCCCCCAGCGACCAAGCTTGCAGCGTAGCCCAGGGGTGTTCCGAAAATTCCATATGGAGGCCCCCTTGACACAGCATTGCACAGCACCCAGGTTGCAGCACCCCGCACATAACACACAGAGAAGAAGGGGGAGAAGTGTATGGGACATGGAAGCAACACGCCCTCGCTGCTGCTGCTGCTGCTGCTGTGCCGCAAGCAGCAACAGCTCAGCTGCTGTAGCTATAGCGGGAGGAAGATAGGCCTGGTGGAGCAAATAAGAAGTTACCCCACCGGTGGAGCAAATAGCATTGCCTAAAAAAAGAAAAACACGCTGTCTGACAAGACGCTATGGAACGCGGCCCTTTGATGGTTTCCACTTGCTACACTTTATGACCGGTTTGATGTTTCGGAAGTGTCCGACACAACGGCAGTAGCAACGGCATCCATCCGTGGGTGTGCGTTGTTGCCTCTTGTCGGGGTGTTTGTTAGAGACCACGAGTCGTGGGATGTTGAAAGCCGATGTTGGCGAGAGGGTCGACGGCCGTTCAAAAAACATCCCCCGCTGGGACCCACAGCATTTTGCCAGTTTTCCGCCCGCCACCAGTTTGATTTCGTGGCGACCTCTCCTGGTGATTCTCGTGTTTGTTGTGGTGGTTTGATACCGCGACAAGCTGGGAGGCTGAGAAACGAAGTTTGCAAGGGTCGACTGTTGTTCGAAAATTGACATATAGCTCACTGCTGAACAGGATTCTTGCCATGTCACCGGTGGATGTTCAGTAATCCTTCTCTCTCCACTGACAGAATCAACAGCAATGACGCAGCCCCTCAACTTCTAGCAGGACGGGTGATGATCACGCGAGCGAGATAACCAATACATTGTCCGTCGATATGTGTGTGTGCTGGCGGGATGATTATGATTGTTTGCTATTATCTCTTTGTGGGTCTGAACAAGGGTTGGTTAGTGTGTGTCAACTCGCCAGCATGTATCTTTCAGCGCGACGACAACCACGTATCAACGGCTGGGATGGCAGCACAGCAGTGCCCCAAGGTTAGCTCGGAGGCCTTGATGAGCTCGCTATGACTAGCACACCAGTACTTCCTTCGATAAAATTGATGTTTGTCCTGAATCTGGGCCCTGACCACGTTGTCCAGGCACCGGACTGTCAGAGAAGGAGTGGGTGTACCCATTCTTGTGCATTCCGAAAAACAAATCGACCAAACGTGCTTGAATTCAAAATACAAGCGATGTTTCATGGCACGACGATCCTGTACGAATCAAGATAGCACGATATGTGACACAAGCTTGTGCAGGCCAAAGAATTCTGTTGTTCAGGTCGGCTTCGCCGAAATGGGTCAATCGCTCGGTTATACCTCGGGGTTTTTCTGTTGAACGGTGTATTCTCCTTTGGCAGCTGCTTTTGGGTATTACAGCCTGTACAACGATAAGTCTGAAACTACGGAAGTCGGCCCTGTCAGTCGGACACACACGAGCGTTCTCTCTACTGCAGTCCGATACTTCTAGACATGTATCTACACACAGGACTGCGACTCACCAACCAAGGGGGAGAGGAAGATGCGTTGGTGGGAGGATCGCGACTGCTCGTCCTCGATGTGCCGGAGACTGTGTAGCACAGTATCTCACGGCGGTACACAGCCAGCAGCATGGGTTAGAGACGGCTTGTTTGGCTTGGCTGGCGTGTGAAGGGGGTACTTCAAGGTAGCTCATAAGGTTTGGTCGTGCATTTCTCTCCTCTCTCCTTGCGCACCTCCGTGCCTACTCACAGGCCCGAGTTGGAACGGATCTCATGCGTTGGGAACGGCCTTGATATGTCCACGGCTGCTGTACAGACGTACAGTCGAATCACTGATATATTTCATGTTCGTGTAATGCCAGTTGCCTTCCTCCCGCCAGGGCAAAGAAGGGGAAAAGCAAGGCAGGGCAGAAGGGGCAGTGAGCCTCACACGCAGCTCACACGGCTCGCACACACAAAACTCTAGAGACAGTAGTCTAAGCTCGCAAAAACTAGAAACCGTCACTATTGGAGGGTACACACAGACAAAGCCCGTACATACGCTTCATCCGGGGACGAAGTCGTACTCGTAACAACACAGCACAGAGGAGGAACGGAGAGCTTATCGAGGAGACCTTCTTCCTTGTGTAGGGCCCAGAGCGATGGGGAGGTCACTGCTGTAGCGCCTTTTCTCATTTCTTGGGGTGGATCCCATTAGGAGGTGCGAGGTGCACGCAACAGCGTGCCAGCTCCAAGGCGCTAGTTGCAACGGAACTCACGCTTTGGTGATGGATTGGATTGGACACTCGTCGAGTGGACTGCAGTCCTGTAGACTCCGCGAAAACTCGACGCACCGCCGACGTCGTCGGGGAAAACAGACTAACCTACTCTCGACAATATTGTGTACGTACGTAGGAACGTACAGTCCCGATCACAATCACGCCGCATGCAGATTGCGCCGCAGGCGGTATTTATCCGCTTCCGGCCTGGCCGTGACTCTAGTTGGTGTGATGTCGTTGATGAGAAGACTGCACAATGAATGACACAAGCTTCGAGGCTTGTCAGAGAAGACGGAGGAGCAAGGACCCCTGCAGTTCTTCGTAACCTTGGCCAGTCGGTGAGTCAGGGCTGTTTCGCTCGGATTTGTTCTTCCTCGATTGTACCTTCTGGCGGCGTGCGCGAACACGGGAGAACTCGGGCGGTTGATCGCTGGATTGATGAGTGCTGACTTGTAGCTCCTGTGGTGCCAATCAGATGTATGCAGGTACCGGTGTTGCTGTGTTGGCAGTTCTGATCAGCTTGGCAACAAGACACACTCTATGAGTGCCCCACCCCGGCTTTCATTCGATGATGCAGATGTTGAGTTCTAGCGTCTACATGTGCATGGGGCCCTGCCCACGATGCTACTACGCAGGACAATTATCGACGCAGCCTCCCCTGGTGAACGTTTAGCGTCCGCTCATCGTAGGTTGGACACGATACCACATCCTGAGTTCCAATACTCGATTACAGTTAGCGACCATTCATTAAGAACCTCTAGTGTTGGTCCAGGCTGGAGTTGTTGCAGCAGTAGTTCCTGCTATTTTAGAAGGTTGCGAAGGCCAATCATAGGTTTCTATTGTAGGCGTTGTTAACCGAGCTCATAATGTGCTCAATAGCACATACTGTAGATTTGAGTTGTTCGAGGCTCAATTATTTCTGAACGGCCAAGCTATCTAAGTGTGGTCGGGAAATACTGTATACTCATCGACAAAGAGGAAGCAGGCATCAAAGTTTAAAATTTTGACGTTTTACCGCTCCGCCAATTTTCCTGGCCGTCACGATGTTTTGTCGCAGCATAATGTAAAGACTTCAACCCACCCCCTTCGACTGCGATGTGGTTATATCACGAACGGGCAGTCTTTCTTCAATTTTATGTACATTTGTTGTTGTTGCTGTTGTAGTTGGCTTCACAAAAAAAAACGTTCCGGTCTCCGCTCAGTACCTTCTAATGTCCTTACTGTAACAGTCCAACTGACGCGGACGCCTTCCTTAAACAACAATATCAGAGCTTTGAAATTCAGTCAGAGGGCGGTGTGGTATATTGTGACATCGATGGAATTACCACTTCTTTCCATCGTCCAAGATCGAGCGTTGGTTTCCCGAGGGCTTCTTGCAAAAGGCGACCGCATGTTTTAGAGAAGCACACACGTTCTCTTTCTCTTGGGCTGAAGCCTCCAGCCACCGGGGTTGAGAGAGAACCAGCAACATCATACGTGCCGTACATCTGACGTCTCCGTTTGTCGCACATACTTATTCGACCAACTGGCTGTGGATGTCCTTGGCTTTGCTTTGCCACAAGCTGTGGCTTGCTCGTCTTGGCGTTTCTTCGCAAGCTTTCTGAAAGTCTGCCCTTGCTCAAAGGTGGGCCCGGTGCAACGCAGGTCTAGCCGCCGATTCTAGCCGTAGTACAGTCGCGTGTCTAGGAAGAATTGTGTGCGTGCGTGTGACCGTTGCCGATGCCCACTTACACCCGTACCGGGAGCAACTGGACGAAGTCTTGCCTCCCGTCACATCACCTACAGTATATCTATTATTGTGAAGGGGGGGTTGTTGGCCCGTCTTCGCCAGACCCGTCTGTTCAACCAACGGTATTTCTCTGCGGTGCCAGACGCCCGTCGGTACAGAGCCCGATGCTGCTCTACCACGTCCAACGAGTCGTAGCTTGGGTAGCGTTGAAGCCGAAGTTCTTTTGAGTGCCCAAGGTTGGTCCACCTCCACGTACTGTTGTAGCTTGGGTAACGTTGAAGTCGAGGTTTTGTGTGAGGTGTGGTGTTTGAGGAGGTGCCGTGGTGGTTCCGATGCATTGCGGTCCCGAATAGCGCGGTTCCCGATGTATCGCGGGAAATATTCCTTAGCACATCAACCTGGCGAGCCTACTACATTTCTATTCAGGGAACCCCAATAGCGCGGGTCCCAATGCCGCGGTGATTATTTCTTTCACTCCACAGCAGTATGTCGGGAACCGCTCCTGTTTCGAATCTATCTGCGGGGACTTTGGGGTACCACTTGATGTGGCGAGGCCGCCCACAAGGGCTGCGCCCAGTTGTGCCCCTGGCTGAGTCAACCTAATTTTCTCGGTAAACCTCGGGGGTCTTGTTGTTGTCGTCACACATTAAATACCGTTCTGATATATCTACCCAGTACGTTCATCTGTCCGTACTGGTCTAGCCCTTGAAGCGGTCGATTCCCCTGGTCACAGGTTACCTAACCCTAGTAAAGTTAAACTCAAATCAAATGGACCGGAAGGATCCGCAAGCCAATCGAAGTCAACGACAGGCAGTCTGGAGCCCTCCGCTCCCCTCGACACGCGATGTGGGGCTCGAGGGTGCCCGGTGGCGTTACATGCATGTACATACCGTAGCAGTAGTTGTTATTGTTGTGGGATTTGTTAGATGCATTTATAACCGTTCTGATCTCTCTGCCCAGTACCTCGTCCATCTGTCCGTACTGATCTACAGTACCTTTTGACGTGGTAGTGGTCCCGCCATAGTTGTAGCGACAGTTATAAAAAAACACCGTGTGATATCGAGAACCGCGCTATTGTGGAGAAGTCTCTAAACAGTAAGTAGCACAGTTATGAAAAAACACCGTGTGATATCGAGAACCGCGCTATTGTGGAGAAGTCTCTAAAGAGTAAGTCAGGAGCAGGCTGCGATGTTGTGCCAGGGAAGGTTTCCCCTGATACGCATCGAGAACCGCTCCTTTCGGGACCGCTAGGTATGGGGACCGCCACTGGCCCCAAGCCGGCCACCTTGACAGACTCCTCCACTTGCTGCAGCTGGCACCATGTGTTTGATGTGTACAGTGGGGGGGGGGCTGTTTTGCCGGTATATGCCTAGAGACACCGGCACGTTTCCTACTACAGAAGGACTTGGTGATTCAGCCTGTGCCAGCCGCACAACACCGGCACTCTATCGGGAACCGGCACGAAACGCCCCCCCCCCCCACTGCACTCGCGTTTTCTTTCGTGCGGCCTGGATTGCATCTGTTGCCCCCCTCGACTGATTCGCCTTCCTCCGCCCGGGTGATGACGACTTGTCTCGTGCTCGACACCGACCGGGGTTTGGTCGCACCAATGGAAAGGGAAATGCCCACCCCAGCCACCGCTGTACATCGAGGGAGGGAGAGACCATGAGGGTGTTCGTAGCTGCCACTGCTCTGCCCTTCGTGGTCTTGGGGTTGGTTTCATCTGCGTCAGGTGCGGGCTCATAGACGCGCTCTCGAAAGTCCGTCCATGGGGTGGGCTGCTGAGCCAGCAACCTTCGCAGGGTTCTTCGTAAATTAAGTAAACATGTTGGATAAAGTATGAAATTGGGGAAGTTGGGTTAGGGGTAGGGTAAGGGGTAGGGTCAGCGTACCCCCTCGCTGTTCTATTTTCCTCGCGAACCCATTTTCTCGCCAAGGCGGCCCTCCTGAGAGCACAGAACTGCTGCGCGCTGGTCGTGAGGAACCATTTCACGCCGTTTCGGTGAATCATGCGCTCGTTCATGCCACCCGCCCTTCACAACAAAAAAGAAGTCCACGGTACCGACAACGGGGAGGGAGTGGGAATAAAGGCACCTAACGTTGAAACGATGCCAATCGACTTTGATCTATTTCGTGCCGACTACAGCATACTTGCTTGCGTATGACGCAGAATAACGAGAGGGAATTCATGGGGAACGGGTCTTATTCCTACGTTCGTAGAGGCGGGAAGTTTCATGAAAACAGCCTTGGAAACACACTGTTGGTGGTGGCCGGGGCTAACGCGGGCAACGAACATTTCCCGCCCTGGCTTCAACCTCATCCCCAAAACTGAACGCCGTTCCTCATTGGTACGCTCGACAAATTTTGACCACCCGTGCTGAAGGGCAAGCAGACGGCTGCGAGAGAGTGGTGGTCGAGGTATCAACTCCGGAACATGCCACTCACTCTGGGAGGTTCTACCAGGCATGTATCTGGGACTGATGCAACGGTGGGGGGGGGGGGGTACTCATAGTCGTGCATGCCGTAGTCGTTAGACCACTGACCTCGCATCCCTACAAAGCCGGGACGGAGCACGCCGGGTTCTCACCGGACCAGGCTCTCACATCACCAAGCGCGAAGCGCCGTGAGGTATTTGGCGAGTCGCATGAAGGGTGAGCTGCATCCTGCTAAGGGTATTCGACATCTTGTGCTTACTTCCTTGCGTGCGGATGACACTTAATTTATTTTCTGGTGCTTTCACTTCCAGAGACAGTTGTAAGCACTGTGTAACTGCCTCGAGGATGCTTGACCATTTTAACACAACGTGGTGCGATCATCCCCCTTTGCGCGGAGTGAGGCCGCACAACATGATCTACTCGACCACCATTATGGTTACCGCCAAAAAAAAAAACGAGGTAAAAAAAAAAAAACGGTAACCTGGTTGCCAAGTTCACGGAGTGAATTGGCTTGTTTTACAACGTCGTTGCCAAGCGACGAAAACCCAACCCCGATGGCAAACACCGGGGGGCGGTGGGGGAGGGGGGGGGGGTCGTACTCTTATGTTTTGCATGCCTTAGCGGTTAGATCATTGACCACGCGTCCTCGAGAGGACGGAGCATTGTTCCCACAGGACCGATCACCGATGGCCAATCGTTCCTTCCTACGTTGCCAAGGGTGGCTCAAAAATGTCTTCACTAGTCAGTCAACGGCACTTCTGGGGCGAAATCGTATGACAGAAAACGTTTTGTCCGGTGTCGGTGATCTTAAGACGCGACCAACAGGACTTTTACGTAAAACAGGGTGTCTGTCTCCCTACCCGGAAGTGTCGGATGAGGTGACGACCCTACAGTAGCATCGCTCCTGGCCAGCAGCGATTGTTTGCCCCCGAAGACGAGGGAAAGTTGACGAAAATACGAAATATAGTGGGGAGGGGGGGGGTGTACTCATTGTCGTGCATGCCGTAGTCGTTAGACCATTGACCTCGCATCCCTACAAAGCCGCGACAGAGCACGCCGGGTTCACACCGGACCAGGCTCTCACATCACCAAGCGTGACGCACCGTGAGGTATTCGGCGAGTCGCATGAAGGGTGCGCTGCATCCTGCTAAGTCTGTTCGACATCTTGTGCTTACTTCCTTGCGTACGGAATAGAGTGGGGGGGGCTCAATACCACCGTCGGTATGTGCCCGAAGCATTGATCGGCGCTCTAGTCAGAGGGACCGCCGGCGCTATTTCATGTGCAGAATGGCTTGGGTGATTCAGTTTGTGGCAAGCAATTTCACCGGCACTATATAGGGCCACGGCGCTATTCAACGGGCGCTATTGAAGCCTCTCTCGCTGCACCCTTGACCGTAAAAAGGTTCATTGTTCACCGAACCAGAAACATGATTTGAAACCGCCTGCCTGGACGTGGGGACTCGTGGAACGGCTGAAAAATACCCTGGAAACACTTTACGCCCCACCGCGGGGTAGGTATTCGCCTCTTCCGGCTCGGTTCCAATTTTGCGATGGCACCGCCTCAGAAATGTCGGGATACTCCTGTTTTGAGAAGCCAAACACGCGTTCCTCTGTCCTGACCAGTACACGAGGGGTGGCATGGACCGTTTGTTTTGTATTTGTTAACAGAAATACCCTACTCTTGTCATTGTTTTTGCCGTCGCCCGATCGAACGCTTTCCTAGGTCGGCACGTCGCTGGAGGGCACGCCGCTGCTCAAGACTGACGGCGGGCTTTGCCTTCAATTCGTCGAAGGGGGCTCCGCTCGCGAGGAAGAGCAACCCCCCCTTTTGTGAGTAATACTGATATCACATTGTTCATCATGTAGCCTTTTCCGTACGGTTCCGACAGGTGTAGACAGCAGCCCGTCGCCAGCAGCAGCGCTTGTCGCCAAAATTATTTCCTGCGCCTCTGACTTCCTCTCTCAGGCTCCACGTCGGCGCGCACGCAGCCGCGGACGGCGAACCTCGCGACGAAAGCCTCGATTTCGACATGTCTGACGTGTCGGAGGAGGAAGAACCAGTTTTTCGCCGGTCTATCGCGGCAACATGTGAGCACTGCGGTCTGTGGGTGAGGGGAATCCCGGGGGCAGTGGCTTGCGAGTACAGTAGGCGTTCAAGGTGGTATCTCGGCCGCGCTAAGGCCAGGTTCAGTAAATATTTAGATGAAATTCCAGTATTGTGTACAACTCCGTCATTTTCATGTTTGGGGGGGGGGCGGGACGAGGCAAAGCTAGTTGGGGTTAAATATTCGCAGCGAGATGCGTTTCGAGACATACTCTTGCGTTTTTCGAATGGAATCTGCCGGGGGGCAATACATTCTTTGCCTGTCCCCAGGCGTCCTTCCCTCTACGTTCTGTCGCGCTTGCGTCGGTGTTGTCACGCACATGGGGGGTAGGAGGCGTTGGGTCTGGGTTGCCTACACTATTAGCGGGGAGGCGGTATGTTCGTTTGCTGCTCCGATTTCAAACCTCGCCTACCACCTCTCGGTCGACTTGGCACGAAAGACCAACAACGGAAATCAGAACTGCGCTTCTCGTTGGCTAGTCGATCATCGATTTATTGACGGGCTCATGAAAACAAGGAGCCGAACGACAAACACGATTGGAGCATCTATTTGGCGCTGTCCTCGCCAGGATGCGTTGGTCTAAGAGTATACCAACCGCGCTGCCCCCCGTCGGTAAGTCTCGAGACACATGACGGTTTCGAGTCAAAATGCATTTTTAAGAACTGGCGTCGTTCGAATCGCGCAGGCGGCCACTGGGTGATTGGCAGGATGGGCACCGCCGACGCTGCATTGTACCCGATGATCAAGGTGAGATAAAGCCCATTTGCACCAGGGCGAGGGGGGGGCGATGGAGAAGCTGGTGGTTGTGAGACGCCTCATGAAATTCTGAAGAAATGACCACCTGCTATCGGACAACCAACCGCCATGTATGTTTTAAAAGAAGGAAAAAAATAGAAGCCAGCTTGATGGCTGTTTTTTCAATCTTGCCGAGGGATTTTCAGCCGCCTTGTATGCATGCCTATCGATTGACCGCCTTGGTCAGACCCCGGACTGCCCCGAAGTTCTCGTGAAATACCGTAAGTGGCCTGGCTACTTTAGTCATGTATATGGTGCGAGACAAGAGACTAAATAGCACACCCCGGTGAAAATATTCCGGCTTCTAACCAAAAACGTCACCGGGTGTGATACTGCTGTGTGGGGTGTGAGGTACCATATGTCACCTTACCGCACGATCTGAGAGTATCGCAGTTTGTTCATCACTTAGGTTCACGGTGAACAGGTGGTATTGCCTAGTGCCATGCGGGGCTGTTGCTCTTGTGGGTTGGGCGGGGAGGTGCCATTTTCTGTGGGTGTGTTTACCTTGTGTGGCGTATTCGGCATGCTCCGGTCCTGGTGGTTACCCGTACAGATTTCAAGAAGGGAGGTGATGGGATGCGGTCCTGAATCTGAAGCCGCCGTGATCTAAGCCGAGATCCAGATGTTTGCAAGTATTCCGCACAGTAGCGGCTACGGTTGAAGAATGGATTGGGACGGGCCACCAAACCTCTCTTATGTCCGCGGTTTCTGTTAAACGTACTTTACAACGTTTACGGAACAAGCCAAAATCACTCTCGAAAATCCGATTTTCTCTTGAATATTCTCTCTTTCAGCGGTAGCTGCTACTGTGCGGGGAATCCAGGGACCCAGAAGGCACACACCCCCTGGAGCACTCCAAGTTGTGTACATTTCGACATTTTGTTGTACTTTTCATGCCGAACGTACGTCTTGCGTTTGTTGTTGTTCGGCGATCCAGGTGTCCGACTGCGCCCGCCATCCTGCCTTCATCAACGAGGATTCCGTGTGGTTCGGCCAGGAGTGCTTGGATTGCGAGGAGAGAAGCACGATTGGAAAGGTGGGGGGCAGAGACAGAGACGACAGAAAAGGAGAGATAGAAACAGCAGACAGGGAGAGAGAGAAAGAGAGAGATTTGCGGGCGCCCAAACATTCAAGATCCTGCCTAACGCAAATGCGCTATGAAGGAGTGTGTTGGCTGGAGAACGTAGAACATGCCTTTGCACTCCGTCCCGCCCAAACGCTCAAAACCCCGAACCTTACCGGGACCCTAACCTGCTAAAACCCTTGCATCCTCCGGCGTTGGGAATACATCCTCCGGTGCCTCTCATGGCAGTCGGTGGAAAATGCCATATTTCCCTTTGTGGATGCGTCCGCTCGCGACCGCGATGTCATATCTCCGTACCCGCACCTCCCAACTCCAGTCCGCCTTTTACTCCTCTAGGTTCTGCCTGCGCTCAACACACAAGTAATTCGCGTCGCGCTACTTTCCCTCATCCCGATACCAGCTTTTTTTCTCTACCAGGATCAATGCGCCTGTCCTTGTGAACATTTGTTTGCCTCTGTCTTTCTGCCTCTTTGCCTCTCTCGGCCTTATCTCTCGGTCTCTCTATCTCTTTTGTCTCTCTCTTTCCCCCCTGCCGCCCCTCTGTTGATATCTCTGTCTGCCCGTGTGTCTCTCTTACCTCTCCCGGTATCCCTCCGTCTCCTTCCCTGCTAAGCATACCCCCCCCCCCCGCCCCATCTCCAATCCCCGCCTCCCTCCCTCTCTCGGGCCGTTGTCAGGTGACGGTCACCACCGAAAGGTGCCCCTGCAGCAACAAAACCTTCGAGCGCACCTCGCAGGCGCAAGCAATGACAACCCACGTGGCCGCCGACCTGAACCTTCCGAGCGTCGCCCGCACCGAAAACAACCGCTCGCCAGCGCGAAACAACGAGGTGACGGTGCCTACTCCTGTCCCGACTTTAGCAGCACCGGTCAACGAAACCTCCTCGTCGCCGGGGGTGGTAAGCGGTGATGATGTCACCACGAGTGATGCCAGCAGCGTGATAGAAGGGGGTGACATCGCCGTCGGCGTTTCCCTGGGGGTGGGCGCGGCAGTGCTACTCATCGCCGGCATGGTGGCCTTCCAGATGAGGACGTTCCTTTGCGCCCGTGCTGGATGAGCGGCGTTATTATGTCCTCAACGGAGAGGGCATAGGCTCTTGGAATCGCGAGTTTTTGAGTGCAGTCTCAGAGACCGTGCTATCATGTTTGATCGGCGAAGGATTTCGATCGATCAGGGAGATTGACTCAATGCCGGATTTGTTTTGCATAGATCACTGGGTTGATAGCGGTAACCCGAAGAGCTAGCATCGTTGCTTGCTGGATGTAGATGGGAGGTGTTCGTAGGAGTTCAAGGTGTTTGAAGATGGGTTGTTTTGGGGGGGATAAGTCAATGGCTAACGACACATGAGCTGATATTGCTTCACTCTCCCCGTCAGTTAGAACACGGCTTATTGAGAACAAAGTTCCTTTCGGGAGTAGAATAGTGGCGGCATGTTTGGCCAGCGAGGTTCAAAGCGTTGCACCATGCTGGGTGATTGAAGCATCATATCGGTCAAATCGTATGGCCACCATGTGCAGCTACCGACCCCATGCCATTAAATCACCAGCAGAGTTGGCCCTAACCAGCTACTTGCCACACGAGAAGACTATACTTGACGTTATTGCTGTTGTTGTTGTTGTTGTTGTTGTTGTTGTTGTTGCCTTTGTTGCCGTCCGACGTCTGTTCGCAACGTCCTTGTTGCTACAGCTTAGGATAAGGCCACACATTGTACAGCTGCATTTCCAGTTGGTATTCTCTGACATGGCGGGGCCTTCTCTGCGTCTTGTGAGCCGCTAGTTGTGTGAGCCGCTAGTTGCGCGTCTGTCTAAGAACGTGCAGAAACGTTTTTTTCGCCCGCAGCTCGTTTCTTTTTCCTCTGTGCGGTGGCCATTGACGTTTCATGATTTATTGAGGGGTTCTTAGTTGAAGACCTATTATTTTGATCAGCCTCTAACTGTATGTATGTCAAAAGATTAGTTCTGCATTTCTCAACTCGCACGTCCTTACGTGATGACGCATTGTGCATCAATCACTTGTTTCATTCACCGATGTAAAATCGCTGAAGCCGTGGAGTGCCAGTTGCTACAGTTCTGCTGTGAGTAGATCCCAATTTCACGTCGGTGTGTGTATGGACGGGCCTTCTTTCCGTTCATCGATCCATTTTTTGCGCGTGTGCACGATTTTATCACGACGTGCTGCTGGCGAAATCGTGGAGACACAAAATTTCCGTTCGAAAACGTACAGATTCTCCCAACAGAGGCAGGATGCACGGTTCGTACAGTCTACCATTGATTTTTCTTGGGAGGATCTTTGCTTACTGCAGGAAAGGGTGGTGGTCAATGTGTCGTGCCCGTGGTGTGCTGTACAGCAGCATAGGGGCCGTCGAAAGTGTTTTAGCGTGGTATCACAGCAGTAAGGGAGCGTGTGCACACGTGTGACGTACGTATGAGTGCTACAGAGTAGGAGGCGTTGATTACGCTTTGGCACAGAGCATCATCTGTCGCTGATCCGTGCACCCGCAGATGATGCGTGCGACATCGAACGCTGTAGGATGCAACAAGAATAAAAGCGCGTTTTTTTTTCACACACCACCGATTTGTCGTGGTTACACACATGTATATGTGAGTCTTGTTCTCGTCTGTGCCCTCCCCATCAGATTGAGCATTAGCCGATGGTTGTCCGTCTGTGCCTACCGCTTTCAAGAACGTCGTCGTAAGGATTGAATGCAACAAGATTTTATTCACGCATAATGTTTTGCACACAGGTTGACACAGGTACAGATTGGTTGCGTGCGAATCATAACCTCGTCTGTGTCCTCTATGCCACCTTGAGACGCACTGAAATTCCGCGTTTGCAACGCCCCGGTGGAAGGGAGACACCACCTAAAAAGCGAATAACGTAGAGGACCAGCACGTTTGCCCGATGCAAGCTGCGATACCACTTCCAGGAAAGGGTGATGGTGAAAAGGTGAGTTCGGGCTATGGTGGTCTAATGACCTGTTCCCTTGTGCGTCCTCATCTTGTCATGTCGTTAGAGTTCGGTCTGTCTACTGTGGCAATACGCCCCGGATGAGAGTTGGTAGTTCTTGAGAACGACAGCAGCCAGGGTAAGTCGTAGTTTCTACTTGAGTGGCTGTGTCTGCAAATCATTCATCGATCTGCACTGCCTGGCATTCGACATTATTTACCCGGTGGACCAACACCTTGAAAGTCCGCTCGAAATACGCGGAATGCGGTTCCCAAGGAAACGCTGATCGAAAGATAGATGCCGAAAAACTGCAAATTCACTGTATCCTACCTCGGTACTCTGTAGATGCCGTCCCAGAGGGATTTGCAAAAGAACGTTGTCGCTTGCTTCACCAGGGAAGTATTGCGCGTCTCCCACGAATTCGAGAATAAACATGATCTGCGATGGTTGTGCCTGCTCAAAAAAGCGCCCTCAAGCTCCTACTGTGTGGAGCTATCGCTCCAATGTCTACCCGGTCCCTCTGTCCATCCCAATGCACCACTCAACATTCGCACAAGTTTAGTTACTCATGGCGAATCGTTCAGAGTAGCAAATTCTCCCGTGTCCTGGGATCCTCTTCGCCTCGCGTAAGGAAGTTAGACGAGCATGTGACACTGAGGCCTTTCAAGGGGTTGTGCGGAGAAAAAAGGTGTTAAAAGCTCTGCGAGCCAGCAAACCGCTGACAAACTGACATGCGAAGATGCAAAGCGCGGGCCTGGAAACGGGACTGTCAAAAAAAATTATCACGCCGCATTGTGCGGGTTCCCCCGAGCGGGAACAAAAATGATGTGTCTGATGTGTGATCGATGGGATAGAGACATCATCCGCACGCGCGCCCGTACACAATACATTCTACCGTCATTTACAACCACAAGCCACTTTCTTCCAAGCACCAAAGAAAAGGTAAGCCATTGCCCCAGCAGCATGGCCGTGGCCGATCGAGCGTGTGTAGAGTTGACATGTGACGATTGTGTCTGGTGGGAAAGCTGTCGCCTTCGGTCAACACGCCTGTTTTACACGCACCCGTCGCTTCAACGTAATGGTATCAAATAGAGGAATTTGATGCCACCTCCTAGGAAGGAAGGGACCAACGATCCCGTATGCAGATCAAGCTGCCTTTAAGTGCCGCCACCACCTCCTGGTCAGGCTGCTGATAGATCGGCGGCGTGGTCGAATTCTGTTTAACCTCCTCGCGTCGGGTTGATATTTTCCGAGCTTCGTTTGTTGGGTTCTCCTGGAACAACCCCGTCAAGCTGTGGGGTCGAGATGGCCTTCCCAAGTTGATCTTCCCGATCGTTCATTCCAAAGCGGCTGGGTCTCGCCAAACTGCTAGAGTTCCATGTAGATACGTCTCGCGTTGAGCAGCAGTAGAAGCGACCGTATGCATACACGTTTGGAAGTCGCCCGGGAAAAAATTGGGAGGTGTTGGTATTTGAGCGAGCGCGCCAACCACGACGAACAGGCGGGGTGATTGGCTTGATTTGTAGATGCTCAACATTGGCAACAATACTCTGCCGCGCTTGTTAATGACTCCTCCATCTAACGATGCTTCCAGCCAGTCTTGATTCTCAAAGAGGTCGGCGACACGGGAACATGGTAGGACCCTGCTCAGCTACACCCGATCATATGCCGTACATGTCTGATCTTGCCCCTGATTGGGTGGTTTCAGTTTTCACCACGAAATGGTGCCCGGCTCAACCGCTCTCGTGCGCGTGATGGCCAAGCGCGTAAGTTGAAACCCTAGGGTGGCTGTCACAGGTTCAAGCTTGATCTACGAGAGATCTCGCCGTGTGTGATACTCCTCAAACACCGGGTGTTATACACTACATCCATTGCACGGCAACATACGGCTTTGTATCTGTACGCAACTCCAAAGACTCCGGAGACTCCAACGGTCATCAGAGAGTTTTGAACCAGGCGATGAGTAGCAAGGGCCCCACTCATCAAACCTTTGTTAACTTTACTTTGAAAACCTGGTGTTCTCATTACGGCGTCTCTGCTGTGTAGTCTAAGCTACGATAGGTCGCACGCAGCCTCGTCCGGTGAGCACGTGCTAACAACCGTCGGCGAGTCTCACGGAAAACAACGTCGGGGGAGCGATGCACTCTCAATAGTTACGTTTTTCTCGATTTTCTGCTCTGTCCTGCCTTGCTTCCTCGCTTGCTGAAGTTGTCGTTGGGTGGCGATTGCGGTCATAGCAACGAATATATAGCGATGGTGGACTCCCGGCTGCCCCAGTCCCGGCGCGCAATCGAACCCTTTCTACAGTACATCGTCTGCAAGAAATATGCCACTATGTCATTGGCCCTGCCGTTTCGATTGAATGGTGGTGGAATTGAGTCTGCACAAAAACCAAAAAACGTTGTTTGGCGAATTACTGGGAAGGAGGAGGGCACCAGTGTTCAATCCAACCCCATTTCATCCACTGTAGCAGTAGTCTACGCAGCAAAATTAAATAAAAGCAAACGTATGGGATTAAGTATTCAATCCGTGCTTTAGGGTTAAGGTTAAGGTTAGGGTTAGGGATATAGTAGGGGCATGTCACGGGGAACGTCCCTGATGGATGCGAAGGGTTCAACTTTAACACACACGGAGACGCGCCCATCAGCTGGAGGCAGGTTACTTTGTGCTCGCGTCCTTGCTGACGCAGCAACCCGACATGTTTCGATTCCGAAGGGGACGACTCGGTCAAAATGGTCAAACCCGAAATGGTATTTGAGGAAACCCTTTGTTGGTAAGTTAGCCTGTCGCCACGTGAATCGCTCGGTCAAATGTTTGATTAGAAAGGATAAATAGATGAAGGTTCTGGGTTGGAGAGATCGGAACAGCCTTTACTGTGAAAACAGCAACAGCATATAGTTCCTTGTGGCGGGGAAACACCCAGAAGTGGTCTATACGGAGTATTCGCTTTGCTTCACCGCCACGCTGTCTTTCGTTGATTCGGAGGGGTGTGCGCAACGGCGGTACTATCTAGGCTATGGCGCGAAGCTTTCATTGTCGTACCGCGATGGACTTCATTTAAACATTTCTGGGGCCCGGTAGCGAGGAGGTCGACATCTCAAATTATACACCGTCAACCGGGTGGAAAGTGACGGTTCAACACACAAAGCATTCTGATAGGCTCGGCAGATCAACACCACAATATCAGAAGTTGGGCTTTATAAGAAAATTGAATACTACATAAGTCAAAGATGTTGCGAGGAGTGTCAGCAGGAACTCACAGGAACTCCGAAATGAGAGACAAAATCAAGCGATATATTCTTGACCCCTGCTGTGGCTTGTTGACTCGTACAGATTTTCGACATTTACGAAGATGAAGGCTTCTGGAACGTGCGCGGGTATGGCTTTGTTGACCATGAGACTGGCTGTTTCGGCAGCCGCCACCACAGGTATGTACGTGGGCACATGTCCACACCGACGTTTGTTTGCTAGCATCGCATCGACGATACCAAAACCAGGCCAAAGGTCCCGCCCACAGTACCAAAATGTTGTTGAATTTACATCCCAAAGACATCGGTATCGCCGCTGAGGCGTCACTTGTCCAGACGAGTCGGTGTGTGATTTTGCCGTTTGTCGCAGCTGTAGGTGCTGTTCCGGAAACTTGACCCCCCGCACATTGGTGGCTAAGTTGGTGCCAAAGCAATCGTCACCAGAAGCAGCAGCAGCAGCAGAAGCAGCAGCAGAAGCAGAAGCAGAAGCAGCAGCAGAAGCAGCAGCATCAACTGCAGCATCAGCACCACCATTACCAACAACAACAACGACAACAACACCTCACGCCACCGTCCCTTGCTTCGCCCCCGATCGCCCACGCCACGCCACCCACTGAACCCGCATTTTCTATTCTTCTTACGGGATTAACGTAAAATCTCTTGACAACGATGGTGGTTGATGGTCTCTCTTCCGATCTACAGAGACGTGTCAGAAGCTGGTGGTCGACGTGGAGAGCATGTCCTCGGGCACCCATACCGGAAGTTTCTACGAGGTGACCTACTATTTTTTGTTTGTTGTTGTCTTCACTTGTACGAAAAAATACACTGAAAAGTGTGGTACTCTACATACACTGAATCGTGTAGTCTCACCACGAAAAATGGTGGGACTGCCCCCAAAACAAATTGAACGAAAACATTGACACCAACCCTCACTGCTTTGTTGGAGGTTATATATTCTTCGTGGTGTTCCGCTGCCCTTCCGTTATGCTGAAAGGAGATATGTTCTTTGTTGCCAAGACACACGCGCGCGTCGTCTGCTACACGTATACGCGTCGTATACAGCGGTTCGTCGTGATTTCCAATAGCGTTGTTGTTGTTGTTGTTGTTGTTGTTGTTGTTGTTGTTGTTGTTGTTGTTGTTGTTGTTGCTGTTACTGTCGCTGATGCTATGGATATTGTTGCTGTGGCTGTGGCTGTGGCGTTCGGCCTGGCTGATTTTCGGAACTTCGGGGAGTATCACTTGCTCTTGATTCGTATTCCATCCATATATATGCTTGATACCCCTGTACACCGGCTGCCGGCTGTTTCTTAGAGCCGTGATAAGGCGATGTGTACACCCACCCCATCCACGACAACAGCACGTTGGCGCGGAAACAAAACGGGATAGCTGCTGTTCCAAATAGAAACAGACCAAACGCTCCATGATGAAAAGGGCAGGTCATCGTGGGAACGAAACGCCCTGCTGTTGCACGTATCGAAAACCGAAAACGATCGAAGCTATGTACGTACCCACGGTGCCGAGAGAGCTGTGGACGCCGAATACCGTAGGTGAAATAAGCAATCACACATCCTCGAGCGATTTTCAAAGCTCCATTTCTCCACAGCAGAAAGAGTATCGTTACCCAAAAATGGCGTTGGAGAGCATTCCGAAAACGCACCACCGTTTGAGTTAGGCACCATATTCGTCGTGGAGTACTGCAGTCGAGCTTTGAAATCGGTCGAGGGGGTGTGACATTTTAGGAAGGAATGTCACTTTCGGTAGCGGAGACGAATAATTTCGGGCGGTCAACCCGTGTCTCAACAACAATTCGATGTATTGGCTACAGACGGGGTAAAATTCTTAGCAAACGCCGCCCCCCCCTTTTTCCACTGCCCCATGAAAACTCTCGACCCCCCCTTTACCTCCGTGCTCTCGAGGACGTGTGGACAATGGTCTAACCGCTACGGCATGCCCCCTACCATAGGTCGGCACGACGTCAGACGGTAGGCCGGTGCTTAAGACCAACGGGGACTACTCCCTTCAGTTCATCGCGGCAGGCTCCATGGACGACGAAGACTACCTCACTTACACGTAAGCGGCCCGGGCGCTTCAGTCTTGATGTGTGGTTATCACTACCATTGACCGCGGTAGGCGGCTGATCAATGAAACGACAACAGTCTCAATGCGGTTGAAAACACAAAATGCTTCTAAAGCCCATGATCTGGGACCCGGTGAGGTGGCGTCATGGGGGAGGCTGCGTTGGGTGTGTGTGTATTTATTATTGCGTAGGTGTGTGTGTGTGTGTGTGTGATTTCCTCGACATGAGAGTTGGGGCTAGATAAGACAAGGCACTAGCGGGGGATGACTTTGAAATTGTATTGCATAACGACAATGCTGTTGAGAAAAAATACACCATTTTGTCGGCTACAGGCAGGAGTATCAGACACACACTGCGTCCTTTCCCGCCAACGATACGTAACGAACACTGGAACCAATCAAGTGTGTAGGAGGACCAGGCACATCAAAGCACAGCAGGTATGTGCGTGTTTTGGTTGCGCAGCTGTTTTTTCCATCCTTCTGTTGGCCGCCTCGTCACATCGCGCACCGGTGTGTGGCGTTAGGCGTTGGTGGAAAACGACCCCAAAAATATATTTTAGGCCGAACTTGTGGGGGACTTGTGGTGACTTCCCGGACGGGGTACAGTACATAAATCGGCGGTGGAAACAACACAAATGAAGATGATCGATAGCCTCATGGAATATATGGTGACCTAGCGGGAGTGGTGTCCCTGGCACCAGAATTAGTTCGCTGTACATCAAAATCAATATTAGATCTCGTTTGAATCCATTGCTACTCAATCCCAGACTCTTTTACCGGCGTAAGAGGTGAATTTGTCGTGTCAAAAATAAGAACAATAAGCAGAAGCAAAAATCACGAATATCACGGAACGAACCTTTTGCTTTCGGGCTACATCACATGGAAACCCTCTTGAATATTTATGCAACGATCGCTCCGCTCCACATCATCAATAATACTGTCACTGCTGCTGCTGCTGCTGCTTCGTTCTGCTGCTGCTTCTTTGTGCTGCTGCTTGCTGTGTCTCAGGGAGCCCGACGCCGATTCGTTGAACGAGCCCATGGACGAAGACCTCGAGATTGAGCTCTTGTCCATTGCTGACAACGAGTCGTTTCGCCGATCTCTCACAACAACATGTGAGTATTGTCCTCCTGGCTACGACGCTTGGAGGATGTAGTTGAGGGGCGTCATGGTTTTCTTGGTAGAGAAGGAGGGGTCGTGGTTGAGAACAGACAGCACTCGAAGTCGAGCTCTGGTTCATTGCTGAGAACGACATGTTTCGCTGATCTCTCACACCAACATGTGAGTGTAGTCCTCCTGGCAAGTATACGCTTTCGAGGATGTTCTGGAGGATGGCCCGTCATGGTCTTCTCAATGGCTTGGGGGGGATGTAGTCTCGAAAAAACACATGGCGTCGTCGTTAGTCCGTTGACCTCGCGTCCCTACCATGCCGGGACGAAGCGATATACCGGGGTTTCGTTGGCTCTAGGGTGTCATAGTTGAGTACAGGCCATGCCTACAGCTATATTGTGTATCGTTGTTCACGGTTGTTCCATGTAAACAGAACTTGCTTCAGAACTAAACTTCCTTGGTACGGTCGGGCAAGGTCTGTGTGTACGTCTGCAAAACACCACATAAACGGGGTGATTTGAAATGAGGCAAAGCGAAGTGATTACATAGCATTGCTGGGGGGGGGCGGAGTGAGTTTGTCTTTCTCCTTCGAAAGCCACGGTACAAGGGTACTGTAGCAAAAGATCCCTAGGCATTGCAGCGGAGCAGAGCGGTCGCAAGGCTCCACTCTGTCCACGAAAACGCCCAGTGAACAACCCGTTGGTGCGCTACCCTGTGTGTCCCATGCCGTATCTCAGTCCGCTGTTCGCCTGTTTTCAGCGCCCGGGACGATGATGCTGACACTGTCTACAGAGAAGATCGAGACGAAAAAAAGCTTAAACAACAACAGAGGCAGCAGCACCATATTTTCTTGTGAGCAGTAACAGGCACTCTACCCCTAAGCAGTACGACATTTCTCTCTCTCTCTACAAACAACACCAATACACATAGTAACTTGATCCTCGTCAACAACAACAGCAACTCTTCAACAAAAAGTGCACTTGCACCATTCAATCTTATTTTTTCACGCCGTGATCTGCTGCTCTTACCCCTCAGGCGGCTACTGGGTCATCGGCAAAATTGGGGACAACGACGTCGCCATGTACCCGATGCTCAAAGTGGCGGATTGTGCGATAGACCCGACCGCTATCGACACAGACTCGGCCTGGTTCCTCCAGGCGACTCATGAGAGCGAGGAGGACTATTCCATTGGAGAGGTGGGGTATACAATGACATTCTGTATCTGCTGGTTGTCACCGTGAAGAGGAGAAGTCGACCGGAGTTCGTGCGGGGCTCGGGGGGGGGAGGGCGATGATAGCATTTTCAATTGAGTAAGGATCTAACCTCCCCGATTCGCTGTGTGCGCTCGAAACACGGTTGAACTCTTGGTCTCTTGAGGTCAGACAGAATGGTATGCATGGACAGAACGGTACAGACACAGACGAGCGAGGACGTGGCCTCGAATGGTTCGATCTTTAGCGTGTATTCGCTACCCGTGTCTTGAGCTCACTCCACACGTTGCTCGTCCTGCCCAAGCACGTCGCATCTGACGTCCTCCTTCCTGTCGTGCCCACAAGAAGTTTCTCTCTCTCTTTCTTTCTCTCTCTCTCTCTCTCTCTCTCGCTCACTCTCTCTCTCTCTCTCTCCCTCCCTGCCCACGCCCGTTTTCTTTCTAACCAGGTGACGATGACACTTGAGGACTACGACTGCGACTCCTTGGAGGCGGCTGCGGTTATCGACGGTGATGGTAACGAGGATGAGGACAGGTCCGTGGATCACTTGAAGATTATTCGGTTGTTGTTTTGAGCTGAAAATAACATTACAAATACAACATTTTCGATATTGAAAACGAAACAGGAGGTCAATCTTGTGTGCGTGGTGATGGTTGGTGGTGGTGGTGGTGGTAATGCTATTCTCCGACACGTTTTCTACAATCCAACTTAGTGTTTGCTCTTGCTCGTGGTTTCGGAACCTTGAAATTTCAATGACAATCGTTGTTGAAGCGGTGAGTAGACTCTGGCGGTAAGCCCTTGCTGTAGACTGGTCCCCGCCTCTGTAGAACACTCTGTACACAGTAGTTCCTTCGTTGCCCGTCGTGAAGATAGTAGTTTTGAGAATGTTTCACTCCACAAAACGTTTGTTGTCCAGTCGCAAAGGTTGAAACATGACATTGTTGGTAAGACATCGACATGAACCAAAGCTACCACCAACAACCACAGCAACCTCGACCACATACGTTTCATCAACAACAGCACCTACCAGATATACCCGCAACCAGAACCAATCACAATCACGTCGTGGTGCCACCACAACCAATAGTACCAATATCTAAACGCCTCTCTCCACGTGAGATGATATTTGAGCCGAGGCCGCACGGAAAAGAAACATTATTGACTAGAACACCTGTGTACCGATTTAGCATGTGACCGAAGAATAGCACCAGTGGTGTCATGCAAAAAAATAGCACCAGTGGTGTCGTGCATTCCTTGAAGCAAAGACTCCCCCCGTCTGAAGGCAACCCCCGCGTACAAGATATACTGTGGTTCTTCGTGCACCCACCTATTGTTGAGCTCGAGCTCTCCCTGCCTTGGCATTTTGATTCACAGCTCTGTCGAAGAAGAAGAAGAAGCAGATGAAGAAGTGGAAGATGCCTCGGTCAGCAGTGGAAACCAGCTCGCCGTGGGCGGCGGGATGGGTCTGCTCAACGTTGTCCTGAGTGTTGGCATGGCGATGCTTGGCCTCGTATCTTCGTTGCCCTGAAGAACAGGAAGAGAGGGTTTCCTTGCCGGGCAACCTGGGGTTTTTAAAAAGTATGAACCCTGCTTTGTCTGTATGTATTTGGTCTACTTTGTAGAAGTCTGTCTGCTGTGATTTATATTGTACGGGTTTTCGACACCGTTGGTGGATATTATTGCCACCATCGTCATTGATTTGTCGATTTTCATTCCGTACAGTAAATGTGATGTGTTGCCTTCTTCGTGTTGTTTGATACGTTGCTCGATGTGCACTGCATGCTACTACTGGGCGAGTGCAGAATGCAGTGGAATGTTCGGTGATGCTTAGACTAGAATCAGATGTGTCCGAATTTGTCCTCTTGGCAAAAAGGTCCTGCAGAGTTCGTGCTTGCATTTGAGTGAACAGTTTCTCCAACTCGGAACAACATGAGTCCCGTTCTATATTCCTGATGTCAGCGATGACGTACTGTAGATCGAGGAACTGATATGACGATTTTCGTTGGAAGGAATACGAGAAGAAGCAAGCCCACGAGACAGGAAGATTTGAAACAACTAACTGCGGCTTCAGTGTGTTTCAAGAACACAGCAGCAACTGATATACAGTTGTACGAGATGGGTTTTTGATGAATCGATTGTGAAGTGAGGTTTCATTGTGAAGACATTTCGTTGTCGTAGCACCTCAATGATCAAGACACGTACGTTTTGTTCCTCGAAAGTCTCATTTCATCCAATCGGATGACGCCGTGAGTGAATATTGTGACAATGTTTGGAGTTGGGACCCACTCCGATGGCATTCCTTCCGTCGTCATCATGGAGGCAAGAAGAATGAACAGCGTTCATTTGCCGGCGAATTGCGTGTATCCTCCTGCAGCATGCGTACGATACAACAGGCAGTGTGCGCATCTTCTAAGTCTCTACTACAAAAAAAGCGAAGTATCGTCTCTCTTGGTCTCGGCATCCCTCAACAGAGGTCCCGTCCTGAATGCTTGTTCTGAGCGTGGCGGACATGTCTCTACTGCGGGAGTGAAGCGTTCTTCGAAAATTCATATCACTCGAATATGAATTTCGGAAGCTACCCGTTCGATAAACACCACCATCCAAGAGATTCGCTAGAGAGCTAACGTACTTGCCTTCTAGACAAGCCCATCTATTAAACACACAGCACACAATAAAGTTTATTTTCAGCACTGATTGTACACAGATGTACATCGAAGAACGAAGAACGCCTGCTGGACCCTGGGTATATTGTGAGCCTGTTGATAAGCCAAATCACCAAAGTCTCGTGAGTGAAACGCGGAGCAACTTCCACAGTCGAAGGGAGGTGTTGGAATATTTTTCGTGCGTAGGAGGAGAATGCCTGCTGGATTATATCTTCCGCGACGGAGTGTGTTGTCTGTCTGACAGCAGGGTCTACGGTTCGGCACCACACATACACCGCCCTCGACAAAGTATAATCCCAACATCAACATTCTCTACCCGGTTTTTGTCCCACTCGTTCACACCCCCTTCGGCTGTGGTCGAACCCGAAGGGTATTCTTTCTGTTCATGCATGAATTTCCCCCGAACGTGATACGGGCAAGTGCGCATTCGCGAACGGTCAAGGGTCGAAGGTTATGTCCGGGACCGTCGTACGTACGTACATGTGTATGTCCATATGTCCATCCCAACCCGTGTGTCAAGTCCCTGGATATTGCCGGTTGCCGAAATAGTACCTGGGCGTACATTGAATCGCTTTATCAGGTCTTTATGTTCTGCACATTGAATAGTGCCGGTGAAATCGCTGGAGACACCGGCACAACATAATCTACTGTTGGTGTCAAATACCGATAGATGTCATCACCTAATCCCAATAGCCCACTGCTCCCAAAAAAAGAGACGTGGCAGGCTAATGTATGAGCAACGCTCCTCGAGACCATCTCATGTATGTACTCTCGAAATACCGGCAGCGGCAAGGGCGGCAATGGCAATAAACTGGAGACTCGTGGACTCTTCAAAACTAAATTAATACAAGTAGACCATGCATACATTCAGAACATTTTGTGCCACGCGTCGTACTCACGAACGAACGAGAGCAACGAAGATTGTTGCACGGTAGGGAAACGCACGGGCGTCGAACCCCGACAGGCAAAGAGACTATCTCCGACAGTAGTAGCCTGAGGTGCATCACAGCAGCAGCCTGACATATACGGTGGTACACAGCGGCTCGGCTCACAACTCAGCAAGGGACAAAAAAAAAAAGTGATGCAGCACCGCACGGACCCTCTTTGTTCAACCGCCCCGTCCGGGTGGCGACACGGACAAGGCCGCCGCTTGTCGGCCACAGGAGGAGGAAGCTCGTCAAACTCGGGGAGGGTCGATGATCTGCGATTCCCCACCGAACCATGCTCGAGACTCCGCGAGATTTGCATTGTAGCTCCAGATCAGCATTTCGGGACGGGTCGGGCAAGGGGTGCGGAGTCGAATGAATTCCACCCACCCACGGATATTGGTCTGAGGAGCTGAAGCAAAAGCTTCAGAATTTCGCGTGCCTCCCAAAAACGAAAACTGGAAACACTGCTCGGAATACAGAGACCTAAACAGCAACTCTGCTGATACTGGCGCTGCTCCCACGCCGCCATGTGTCCGGTGCTGTTGGCCCATCATTTGGCAAGTTTCAATGCCAACAAACGATACAAACCCGGAATAACTGTGCTGTATTCTATAAACGTTTATGGGGAGGAGTGAACGAGGGGAATCCGCAGGGTAAGGACGCTCAGAGCTACACAGAGCCAATCCCCGTGCGCTTCAGGTTTCAAAACCTAGTGTGGCCGAACGGAAACGTCGACGTGCTCTCCCCAGCCATGGTCGAAGCCTGGAAGCATGACTGGAACATCCATCGGTTACGAGCCGCTGCACAGCGGCGATGTACCTACAACAATACATCCAAGGACAACAAAACTGGAACAGGAAACGACCCCCTTTGCTGGCGTCGTTTCCGCAATTTCCCTTCCTTGTGTAGGTCTCGGCGGTAGCAGCAGCCCAGACCACACAAACGCCCAAAAACACCTCTACCATTACTTGGGACCCCGAAATACCGATGGTTATTCGACAGAACCGTGCAAACTTTACGTGCAAAATAAGACGATGACCAACAACGAAATGTGCAAGTCTTTCATCGTCGGCGCTTCTTCTTCCCCTTCCCGTTTCCCCCTTCTGCGTAGCCCCCCCCCGACATGCTCCCGCCCACGGTTCCCATGGCGCGCCCAAGAGCCCCCCCTCCCCCCTTCTGTTTTTTTCTTCCCCTGCCGGCGCCCCCCCCGAAGACATCATCGTCTCCGCCTTCCATGTCAGCTCCAAACCCATCTACCAACGCCGCAACGAACACGCCGGCAAAAAACGAAATAGATACGTCGTCAGTTAAATGAAAATCCGTTTCGAGGGTGGGTAGAGACACCAAGATGGAGCGCGGAGGTTGGAGACAGGGAGCGGCCCACATGATAATCGGCAAGGACACATGATGTGGTACTGTATAACAACAAGCGATGAACCGCACTACGCGAAGATAGGAGGGAAGATAGTGCAAATATCATACACCAGATCCGGAATCACATACACACACACACAATGCTCGGGCGACCCACGTTACTCGAAAAACCATTCCGAAACAGAAGAATTGCGCGTGTAACGTCGGGGGCGTGTTCAGGCCCAAGAAACGAATCAACAGACCAATTGCACGCGGGGTTGGTCGAGGAGGGAGGGTGGGGGTAGCGGCGCGGTCACGTCCAAGGAGTCAAGCACACTTGAACACTCGAAGGAGGACCCAACAGGGGATGTGGGGGGGGGGGCATGGTCCACGCAAGAAACACCGTTGCAGTCACGCATCATGGCGTCAGTTTCCGCCCCCTGTTGGAACAACGCGCCAAAAAGCAGGAATTCCTGTGCCTGTAGAGCAAAGTGGAAGGGAAGAAAGAGTCGCGTTTGTTCCCACTGGCTCTGCTCCAAACGCTCGCTGTGTTTGCTCCATACCCTGGGGCGACGGGCGGTCGGGCGGCCTACAGATAAACCACACCACAAACTTACCCGCGTTCTTGGCGACTCGAATGAAGTCGGCCGCGCTGCCGACGTCGGCGATGGTCTCCAGGCGACCGGCGTCCTTCTCCATCCTCGCCCTCGCCTTCTTGGCCTTTCGCGTGACGGTCTGCAAAAACACACACATACGCACACACATACAGTTTAGCCTACCCCATGCTGCCCCCTCACGGGGTCCCAGTCCATGGCAGATAGAAGTGTTTTGTGTTTTCAACCGCACTAGGACTGACTTCATTTCATTGGTCAGCCGGTTAGCGCGGTCGATGCAAATAATGAAAATACACACATGTGCGGGGCCCCAGTTCATGGCGTTTAGAAGTGCTTTGTGTTTTTCAACCGCAATGAGACTGACGTCTTTTCGTTGGTCAGCCGGTTAGCGCGGTCGATGCTAGTACTAAAAAAACACACACATGAGCGAGTTGCGGTTCGAAATGACATTGTGCTCGCATGAGCCCACGCTGGGGGGTCCCCTGTACAGGTACGTACACATCACGGTCGCGTTGCGCGCAAGTTGAAGCTTCTCAGGTCAAAGTGAAGAATTCGCATCCTCATTCTCTTGGTCGGACTTGCAGAATCGATGATCGTCACAGAAGCAAAAAGGCAAACCCGTGGCTGTAAACACACATGGACGAACGGCATCAGGGCGTACCTCCCCCTCCAACAACCTCCACAAGGGTGCACTTCTAAAACGTGAAAACAACACAACTACCTATTAGAGAGGTCGAAATAAAAATCGAAGAAGTGGTGTGACACTCCAAAGTTCAGTATAAGAAGAATAATGTGGATACAAGTTTCACCGGAATTGAACTATCCCTCACAACACAAAAAAAAAAATTAACACCACAACAGGTCAAGACATCGTCGGCGTGTCGGTTCATGTCGAAGTATACAGCAGTATCTCTAGGACATCGCCAGAGTTGATAGGCTTCTCAGGTCAAAGTGAAGAATTTGCATCTTCATACATTTGATCGGACTTGCAGAATCGATGATCATCACTGAAGCTCTGCCAACCGTTTAGCCAAAATTGCCGCCTGAGCTCAACGTTTCCAACCGTAGCCAAAAAGCACCACCAAAATTCCGCAAACCATGTACAGCAGTGCCGGGAACTGTACAATAGAAAAGAGTTCGACACCGCCGAAAAAGTCCACCTGTATCGAGTATAAAAACATACCGTAGGAGTATGAATTTCTGATAGGTCCCAGGCACGTAAGAAATGCCAGCGTGACTGGGAGCGTTGCTACCAATAGGTTGGCAGGATGCACGCTCACAACTTTAAAAGTCATTCGGAGAAACCTAGGTCCGCGGGGTACGTACCCGCTCATAAAGCTTTTGATGTGATCGGGGGTGATACAAAAAATAGGTGAGAAGGCTGCACGCTCAGAAATGTTAAAACCTGGCTCTGACACGATGCGGAGGGTCGTAGGGCTATTCTGATTATAGCCACAATTTTCAAAGCAAAGTTGTAGACACGCAACGCAGATGATCCCCGAATCGAAGATGTGCTCGCCTTGTCCCGCATAGTCTAGACGTTTGAGTACACCCACAATACAATACATATTACTCACGACGAACAAAGTTTATTTCACACACAAGATTCGAGGTATGTCGAATGATACGGCAGCATATCTACGATATCACGAGAGTTGATAGGCTCCTCAGGTCAAAGTGAAGAATTCGAATCCTCATTTTTTCTGTCGGACTTGCAGAATCGATGATCATCACTGAAGCTCTACCCACCCTCAAGACAAGATGCTGCCTGCGCTCAACGTTTCCAACCGCAACCTTAAACTGAAGTACAGTGTAAGGGGATGTCTGCCATGTGCCGCAATGAATGAGCCCAGAAAATAGACCGGCACTATATCGGACACCTGCACTTTTCAACCGGCACTAAACAGGGCCCCTCACTTCACTCCAATTTCAGAAAAAACAGGTGCACCAGTGCCAGCTACGATAGAAGAGGGAGCTCGACACCGCCGACATAGGTCTCTCATATCCTCGGATTGGTCTCAAACAGAAAGATGACACATACAGTACCGTGGTATGAAGTTCTCATGGGTGCGCATGTGGCACGCTCTACGTGACCGGGAGTGTTGCCACCAGTACTGCAGGTTCGCAGGATGCACGCTCAGAAACATTTTACGGGGTACTTACCCGCTCGGAAGGCTTTCATGTGATCGGGGGTGTTGACACAAACAAGTGTGAAGGTCGCACTCTTGCGCGGCTCTGACACAAGACGGAGGGTCGTAGGGCATCTCTGACAGGCCATACTTCAAAGCAGAGTTGTAGGCACGCAACGCAGATGATCCCCGAATCGAAAGTGTGTGCGCGTCGTCCCGCCCAGTCCAAAAGGTTCAGTCTTACATCCAGTTCGCTGCAGTCAGGGTCAAAAACGATGACGAACAACCAACAAGGGCAAAAACAGGCAAAGACACGAAAAACAGCAACCGAACTTTCCGAACTCCACGAATTTCCGAAATCAAGAGCAAGTGGTACTCCCCGATGTTCCGAAATCAGCCAGGCCCAGCGCCACAGCCACAGCCACAGCAACAATATCCAGAGCATCAGCGACAGCAACAGCAACAACAACAACAACAACAACAGCAACAACAACAACAACAACAACAGCAACAACAACAACAACAACCGCAACACGGCTCACCAAGCGAACCATGTGGTCCTCTTCGAAGTCGAGACGCTCCTTGTCCTCCTCCAGCAGCTTCTTCATCTTAGCCTCCGACACACCCGAGGCCCCGGCGTTCCCCACCGCCCTGAAAAAAAAAAAAAAAGAGAACAAAGAACACAACGAGCGTTGACAAAATCGACCCAACGGGAGTCAGCACTTGTCCGTACACAGAACATGCTCAATAGGAGATCGCCCAAAAAATGTGCACAATTTACGCTGGAAAAGGTAAAGTTGCACGCTGTACGCCGCAAAAAGGTGATGCACCCTAAGCTTGTAGCCCGCCGCCCCCGGGGTTCCGGCGTTCCCCCCCGCCCTGACGAATGACATACTATCCCGAATATGGGATGCATCATTGTTACGGTACCCTCGGAGTAATAGAATGTTGAACTATCAGTCAAGGGCTGTCCGATACGTCACTGCCATGCCGAAAAGATAGAGCAGTTTAAATTAGATTAAACACAGAATATGGAATATACCGTAGCCGGCACTATTCAGAGGGACCGGCACAATTTTAAGTTCTGAACGACACGGTGATTCGGTCTTGAGTGACACCGTGATTCGGTCTGTGCCAGCCCAAAACGCCTGTACCACTCAACCGGTACCACTGAGGGCCCTTGTCCGTACCCTGCGCAACGCGCACCTGACAGTCTCGGGCTGTTCGCCGAACTCTTCGCGAAGGGTCTCCATCACCTCCCCGCGGCGCAACTTGTCTCTCCGACGCTCCAGCCTCTTCTCTCCCCTCACGGCGCCGGTCGACAGGCCGTCCTCATCGTAGGGCATCGAAGCCAGACGCGGTGCTCTGAAAATAGGAACAGAAAAAAAAAAATCAGATAGATATCCGTGGAAGCCAGACGCTCTGAAAATAGGAAGAGAAAAAAAAAGATTCAGATGGATATCCGTGGACGCCAGACGCGGTGCTCTGAAAATAGGAACAGAAAAAAAAAGAATAAAGAAAAAAAAGATTCAGATGGATATCCGTGGAAGCCAGACGCGGTGCTCTGAAAATAGGAACAGAAAAAAAAGAAAAAAAAAAACTCAGATATCCGTGGCAGCCAGCCACAGGCAATGTTCTGAAATTACGGGGGGGAAACAAAAAAATCGACGATGTGGTAAGACGTTGGTCCCAGTTCATGGCCTTTAGATTCGTGTACCGTTTTTCAGCCGCACTGGGGCTCATATAGTTTTCGTTGATCTGCCGGCTTACTATTTAGCGCGATCGATGCCAAAAAAAAGAACCACACACAAAACAAATCCACACAGGCATCATCAGCATCAACTGGTCGTACGAAAAATGAAACGCGCATAAACTCCATTATCTAATAGCTGTTCCTCTGCAAAACCAAGCAACGAAGAAAACACACACATACCGTCCACACACACATTTATTCCGTTATAAGACTGACGTCTACTCATTGTCCAGCCGATTAGCTCGGTCGATGCCAACCATCAAACACAGAGAGAAGTCTCCTCATTGGCCAGCCGGTTAGCTGGCTCGGTCAATGCTACAGTAGTCATCAAACACACACGGAGACAAGTCTTTGCATTGGCCAGCCGGTTAGCTAGCTCGGTCGATGCCCATCATCAACACACACACACACACACATAGCCCATCAGCTGTTCTTCCTGCAATGCGAAAAAAAAAAAAAGTGGCGTACCTGTATAGGCCCTCCTGGTCCACCTCTCCTCCTCGCCCGGCCGATGATGACGACCTTTTCCCATCGATTCCGCTGTCTGCAGGCATACAGAGAACACATAGCATATGGTGAGCTAAGGCCGTCACGATTAGTTTGAGTCAGCTGTCGTCAAGGCGTCAGAGATGAAATCCACCGACTAGTACTACGAGAACAAAAAGAAGGCAGCAGGGCCAGCCAACAGATGACTGACAGCTGTGATGACATCTCCCAAAAGCCCAACAGATCCGACAGCTGGCATGTCTCTTGACTCGAAGAGTCCCCAGCGAACGGACCACAACGAACGAACCCAAACAACAAGAACTCAGAAATATGTACAACGCACCAGCAATCTTAACCCACCACAAAAATACAAAAGCATAGGTATGCACATCCTGTTCACGACGAAAAAACAATTCGTCTATTTTCGCGAATGCGCAGCAGTAGTAACATCTAGCTAGATTCTACCGGTAGATACCTTCTGCCGCTGTGCTGGGGTCTTCGCCCCACGGCGCCATCCCCTCCGGGCGAGGCCTGAAACTCAGGGGATCGTCGTCGCCACCCCCACCCCCCACTTCCCCGTCCGCGGAGCCCCCGGCACCGGCAGATGCCGCCACCCGCAAAAGCTTGTCCGTCTGGTACTTGAGCTTCCTGCCTCATCCGAACAGCGACACCACCAAAAAATCATGCAGCGCATGAGGTCTCACATAAGCTGCTGACGAACTAAAGTTTGGTATGCTGGTGGTGGTGCTGCTGCTGCGGTTGTTGCTGCTAGGGGTGCTGATGCACTGCGGTTGGTTTGCTGCCGGCGGTGCTGCAGCGGCGGTTGTTACGTCCGCGAGAGCGTTTTGGAGAGCAAGGCAGTCGTCAACCGGAACAGCATGTTCCGCTTGGCGTTGTCGATTAGGGAATAGACTCTGATAGAAGCCGACTCCAACACAAAACGACAGACGCGATGTTCCTCTTCATAGTTCTTCACTAAAGTGTACCCTCCAGAACTGAACATAAAACGACAACGGTGTAGGTGCGGTATGTCCCTGAGAAAGCTCATACAAATCTCTTGACCTGAACAGAACGGCAAGGGACAAAGCAGGTTATATCCTCGTCAAAACGCGGCTCATCGGGCGACTACTTGTTAAAATCAGCGTGGAAATGAGCCCAGCTGATTGGTCGACGCCCGCTTCTCCCTCACAACACAACAAGCAACACATGATGATAATACGACAATATCAGTGCGGGTGTGAATACATCGGGAGCAAGTACAAATCGACAAGCAATACAAAATACCTCCAGCTGGCGTGATAAGACATTGCTCGGTAGATAACGACGGAGGAGCAAGAGGTCGACACCACGTAGTACACAAAAAAAAAATCGCATCAATACAACATGGGCACACACAAACACCTGTCCAGCGGCCTGAGCTTCTCCATGACCGTCCGGAGCTCCACCAGCCTCCCCGCTGCCCCCTCCCCTCCCAGGGCCTCGCCCCTCCCCTTGGCAGCTGCGTAGGAGCAGATCTCGCGGCAGTAGCTCAGGAGCAGCGTCTGCTTGAGGGCCAAGAAAGAGGCCCCCTCATCTCTCGGCCCAGGGTCCTTTCGATACATGGATAGAATTTTTGGGGAGGCGCAAAAGCGTTTCGACAACGAAAACAGACATGATTTCCGGTATGGTTAGGCCCATTATCTGTACATTGTTTTTTCCAACAATTTCAGACAGGCTTTGGTTTTAGACAAGACAAACTGGGACAACAGATGTGGGTTATGTCCACGGCAAATTCAGTAGTTATTGTGCACGTATTGGGGGGTGGGGTGGGGGGACCAACAGCGGCGAATGAAATGATAACAAAAAAGTGTAGAGAAGGTAGTTTTCAACAAGGGCGTTTTCAACGATTGTCAAAAGTCTTTTCCTTGTTACAATCGTTGAGAAATGTCACCAAGATTCTTCTTCTGGTTTGTTGCAAGTAGCGTGAGATGATGGCTAAGTCAGCTGAGGACTTTGAAGCGCACAAGCATACATCGCAAGGAAATAAGCAGTCCTTCCATGACGGTTAAATAAGTCATCTTGCGTCTTTGAAGCGCACGAGCAACACCACAACTTCAACAAAAAACAGGCTTCAGAGACTGCTCTTAGGTGATTTGGAGCTTTTGAAGAGACCAGGCATACATCGTCACGTACAAAAATAGTGAGCGTTTTATGATGGCCAAACGAGTAATTTTGAACCTTTGAATTGAAGCGCACAAGAAAGCACATGGCCACTTCCGGGTGGCGGACGCCGGAAAAAGTACCGCCTTTGCGAGGACACTGTTACGAACACGTGAAACAGAGAAGGGGAGGTCTTGAAACCCGAACGCTAATCCACACCCGAAACCAAAACCAAAACCAAGCTTGGGTAACTAAATCAGGAGAAGGCGCGACAAGGAAAGTACCACAGGCCGGGGCCGCAGGCCTCATCCAGTATGACCCTAGGCCAAGAGCAATACTAAAACTACAACACTAACATCAGGTCTACAAACGATTTCAAATTCGGCACGAAAATGGACGTAGGCGTCTGCCCCGATAACATTTTGAAATTGATATGCGCATACAGAATATCCTCGTCAAGGCTACCGAACAAGAGACGAAAATAACGAAGCACACACCTCGTCCATTTCTTCCCGTGCCCGCTCCGCGAGAGACCCCACTTTTTCTTCGACGTCCCTCGCGCGGTCCCTTAGCTCCTCCAAAGACCGCCACAGCCTTGGCTTCTCCAGCTTGATCAAGGCCCTTGCCTCCTACGAAACGGAAGAAAAAGCGACGCCTTAGAGAATTTTCTTGTAAATAATCTCCGGACAAAATGTTGTAAAAAAAGTGGTGGTAGTCGGCTAACCTGTCGTACAACGTAGGTGTTGCCCAGCTACACCTGCGGAAGTTTTTCCGTCGAGCTCCGCTTAGACTGCAGTCCTCTCCCCGGAGGACCACTAGAGCGAGAAAGAGAAGGAATTCATTCGCTTACCATACTTTAGTTGTGGCCTGATTTAGTACATAGCTTGGGAAATGCCACACCGCGGCTGGGAGTTTGTCCTGTGATCCCTCAAAATTGTCACATGGTTCATCGCCCCTTGATGACACTGCTGTGGTTCTCTCATGAGACGCCCACTCCGGAGGGATCAATGGTAAACTGCAGTATGCACACGAGCGTCACTCCAGACCAAAACAGGTGCCATACATGAGAGAGGCGTCTCCCAAAAGGCAAAAAAAGGTACGCACACACGTCGTTGGTGACATGGCGTAAGATATCGCACCCCCTGACCCATTTTCACAAGAGACCTCGTTTACTTCCACTACTGCCGTCCACGACGAAGAGGACGCAAAGGTGAACCGATATGATTTCTGAAAGCTGTCGACCAGACGGCTTCAACGCCGCCGTTCTCGGCGCCGCGACCATTTCTGCTGCGGAGAAACAAGGCTTTCATCCAGTCATGTCACCTACGGTACAAAGCAGGGGTCCGCGAAGGAGCACCTCGACGACATGTCAAGGCAAAACCGTAGAACACAAGAATCCCGCCGTACTGGTTTGTTGCCGCCGTACTGGTCGGTTGCATCTCAGAACTGGGTGTACAAATGAGCATTGTGCAATCGAAGGTCGTCTGTCATACCTATTCAATCGGAGGTCGGTCATGTTTCTATTGTAAATAGTCAGTTCCTGTCCATTGCATCCCGGTATCTGACGTAAGTGTACAGCAGTAGTATTAGTGTAGTTTCGTACGATGGGCACATACCCAAACCCTGGAGCTTTCCCCTCACCTTGTTGATCTTGCTGTCGCCCTCGACCTCCATGTCAATCTTGCCGCTACCGTTGCTGCTCCTCTGATTCTCGGCGATAGCTACACCCCCCGCGGGTTGTTCGTCTGCTGATCCATTGGTGACCGCCTTGGGCAGCTTTCGTCGTTTCCCCTTCGCACCGCTGCTCTTCGCCTTGGCTTTGCTGGCGTTGGCATTCGTGGGGGTTGTCGCCGCCACGGAATCCTCCTCCTTCTTGTTGCTAGAAGGTGCCACCATCTTGACCGCGTGCCGCGATTCCTGTGCGTGTGTGTATTACTGCCCTGCTAATGATGGTTGGAGGGCGTCGCTCGTGGGTGGCCGTAGGAGACGGACATGTACAACCAGCAGCAGCCGGTTGTTCGTACGCGAGGACGCTGTCTTGTCAACCGAAAGCTTCTTGGATGGAACCACGTACGGAAAAAATCTTCCTCTGGGTGCCCCTGGCCGTGGGCGCTGCTGCTGTAGGTACCGGCGGAGCGAGAGCTGGCCTGTTTGTTGTGGAACATGGTCGCTCCCACTCCCACTGCTGCAAACCAAATCAATCTCCCAAATCTCCGATTTCCGGACGGGGGATCATATTTTCGTTCGCGTGCCCCCGCCCCTTGTGTGTCACACAGCACAGCAGTCTCCGGCGCGGGCAGACAGCAGACCAAGCACGCGCTAAGCCGCCTGCTGTACTTCGCACCGGGTGAAGCACTCCGACACGATCGTGTCGGTGAGTGAAGGAGTATTGGAAGGTCCTGTGGTGTTGGCCGTGCTCGCTGCGGGGATCGCGCAGCAGAGAGATAGACCGCCAGCAAAGGGTGGCAGGTCGCTGCTGGGGACAAAAAACGTAGAACGTGCGGTGGTCTCAGGGGACAAACATCAACAACCGGCTGAGGGGCAGACGGCCGCCCGCAGTCGCGTCCCAGAGCTACCGAGAAGAAGTCAGGGGCCACGCGCGTCGTCCGAGACCATGAGCCACAAGCGGCCGCCCGCGGCGGCATACCCCGCGGCCGTGGTGACGACCGTTTGCAGCACCCTGCTGCTGCTGTCCACATGCTCCCAGCAGTGCGAGGGCTTCGCCCCACCGCTGAATAATTGCAACAGCAACAGCAACAACAGACAGCTCTTGTCTGCCTCCGCCTCCCGGACAGCGCTGGTTGGCGGCAATAACGCCTGCAATTCGCCCCGCTTGCTTTCGAGGGGACAACGGCAGCAGCAGCAGCAGCAGCAGCAGCAGCAGGGCGCGTTGTTCCCGAGGCTGTCGGCGGCAGCTGGAGACGGGGACGCTGCCGCTACTGCTGCTACGGCTCCCGCCGCCGATTTCCAGGATCCGCTGCTGGGCGCGCCCGATGCCGTTGCGGCCGAGGGGAGCAAGGCCGCCGCTCCCAAGAAGAGGAAAGCGGCGCCCAGGAAGAAGGTGTGAAGCAGGATGATTAAATACGCTCCCCATCATGAAAACATTGGAAACATGAGCTGCGGCTGTCGCCAGAATCTTCCGCGCGGGACGCGGCAGACATGTTATCATGATCGTGTATTTATGACTGAGTCACGTGTTGAGCATCTGCAATGTATCACGCCAGGAATACAGCAGTAGCAGCATGTTGGGGGCCTTGGGCATTGAGATAAGCGAAGGGGCGGGATGTGTCCTGCAGGAACTGCGAGGTGTTGCAATACCTGGCTCAGATGAACCGCATGTACGCTGCTATAGGTGACGTTAGATACTACACCCCCTAGACCGCTGTTCAAAGGAGAGCTCGATTACTGCATGTCGAACAGGATGTTGAAATCAAACGATAGTTCGGGAAACTCCCGAAGGTACTGTTCCAGTGCCGATATTTCCGCCGCCGCTATTATCTACGCTCTTTTTTTTTTTTTCGTGTTTGACCCGCGCCCCGCGCGATGCGTTTTCCTCCCGCGGCCAGGAAACTTCACGGAATTTGCTTTGAAATCCCGCCACCTACAGATCTAGCTAACCCATGGCATGTCTGGTGTGGCACGAAGAAAGTAAGGATAATGACCAGCTTGTGGTCCACCCTTTTTTTGTGAACCGTGGCCTCCGTTGGGGGATCCCCGGCATACAGATCGCTCCGCCCCGGCTACGCGTTTCCATGAGTGTAGCCCCCCCGGTCTCGCTTTAGGGGGTATGGTATCTAATGTCAATTGTCTAACGACTACGGCACCCTATCCCTAACCCTAACCCTAACCCTAACCCTAACCCCAAAGCACGGATTGAATACTTTATCCCATATGTTTGCTTCATCAATTTTGCTGGGTAGACCTCTGGGACTATGGCATGCGTTTGCATGAGTACAGCCCCCCCCCCCCCCCTCTTGGCGGCCACGTGTTTTTTTTTTTTTTTTTTCAGATGACACCAGAAGAGGCCGCGGCGAAGAGAAAAGCCGCCGCCCTTAAACGGAAACAGATCAGGGACAACGTGAGTGGAACACATAAAAACTCCAGCAGTCGTATCGCAGGCCCTCTACTTGTATAATGCGGGGATGCGCCAGACCGATTCGCCCGCCCCATGCTCCCGCCTTATTCAATGTGTAGAACAGCTTGGTTATTCCGTCTTTGCCAGCCAACTTTCCCCGCCTTATTCGGCCGCCTTATAGTGGGCCTACAACTACTATGTATTTTTACTGCTTGCTGAACATAGATGGCAATATATTTGGTGCCCCATGCCAATATTCTTGTTCGGTACGTACACATCGCCTGTGGAAGATTCGATTTTTTTTTTTTGACGTGTTGCCTCTTACTGACAACGAGAGAATAAGAATGGTAACAATGCATCGGCGACACACTAGACGAGAAATCGTGTGAAACCGCATCCTTGGCGAGATCACTTGGTGTCAGTACTAATGATTGGGCTGTATTGTTGGTTGTGGTGTTTATAGTTTCGTTCGCGATGTTTTAAGTCTGACAGAGATCTCCAACCCTAACGGAAATAGTGGACTGGATGCATGTGTCTAGCCTGTGATTGTGTGCATGTGTAGGACAATTCGGGTTTCCGCAAGACCAAACGTGGCCAGACGTGGTCGTTCTTGAATACTTGCGGGTTTTTTCTCTGCATATCGTATGCGTAGTAAGCTTATTTTATTTTTCCATGTGCTTTTTCAGCGTGGCCAGTGGTTTAACGGGCATCTTCTCTTTGGTCACTACTTTTCTGCAGGCCGTTGTGTTCATTGTGTACCAATCCTGCTTTCCCCCCCCAAAATCCAAACAGAAATTTCGTCCCCTTAGTTGATACAATATTCTTCTTTGCCCCGGCTACCCGTGCCGACCGCGACTCCTTGACACTTTGCCTACTGATTTGTTATTTTCTTAATGAAAATTTACTCGTCGTGTATGCATCTAAAAAATACAGATGACGCCGGAAGAGAAGGCCGCGAAGAAGGAGGCCGCTGCCCTCAAGCGGAAGGAAAAATTGGCCAATGTGAGTCGTGGCACTGGCGCCGGCGCTGGCGCTGCAGTGGTCGTTTTTGATGGTGTGGTCGTCCCTGGTGGTGTATTTTTTTTTGTTTTTTCCTTCGTAAATAGAGTGTCTTCAATTCCGTTGTTGGATGCAGGTTTTTGTCTTGTTGATGGCGTTCCTGATTTGTGGCGTACACCGATGCTGTTACCTTGGTTGAAGTTGGTCGATATCGTAGTGGCGTTCTTTGTCGATGCCGTTGTTGATGTTTGTCGATACAGTTTGTCGGTTTCTTCGTTCGGGACGTTTTTGCGGCGCCCGCGTTCATTTTTGCTGTTGGCATGGACCGCTCGCTGGGTGTGGCAGAAGAGACACAGGCGTACAACAGATACCCTTCGCTCGAAGAGAAAACGTCGACACCTCGCTCGGAAAGTTTCCAGAAATAATTCCTATGGGTGAAGCAATCTCCATCGGGAGTTAGAGTGTGAACTACTGCTTGAGAAAGTTGCCCTGAAAAGCGCCTGCTCTCGCGACGTGCGTTACCGGTGATTGTGTTGATGCACGAACCAATCGGAGGCCACAAGTGTGTAATGCCATGCATTTTCGTATTTGCCCTGATGGCCGAGTCTCTTATGTTGCTGTAGTTTCAGCTTTTTTTGGTCGTACCACAGTGTCCTTTTTTTGTTTTTTTTGCGTCTTGCCATTTTTTCACATGTCCCTGGGGGAGAAGGCCGCGAAAAAATTGTTGTTTTTTTGTTTTTTTCAACTTTTCTTGTATCGCTGATTTTTTCTCTGCTCATCTCTTTCTACGATGTGTCTTGCTGAGTCATTTTCAGATGACCCTGGGGGAGAAGGCCGCGAAAATTGCTATTCCCTTGTTTTAGTTTCAACTCGTTTGGCATGTCTGTGTTGTTCTTTATTGTTATTTTTTCTCTATTTTCATCGCGTGTCTCGTCGTTTTTTTTGTTCAGATGACCCCTGAGGAGAAGGCCGCGAAAAAGGCAGCGGCGGAGTTGAGACGAGCGATGAAGCCCAAGGTAAACCGGACAAAAGTATTGACGTACTTTCTCGAACGGCTAGGGTATTCTTTCTGTGGTACTGTAGCATGTTTCTTGTATTTCAGGCGTTGCGGAGTTTGAGGTCACAGCACGGAGTGACTCGCAACTCTTGCAGTCTCTCGACGGAAGTTACAGGCGATGTTTAATCGTCGTCGCGTGTCTTGTGCATTAAACATCTCACGCCGGAGTAAGTGGCTGCACGTGTTCAAGCTTAGAAACCCAGTCTATTTCGTTTATGCTCCGCGCGCATGAAGCAGCCCACGCCGGAGCAATTTTCCCCATTTTGTGTACGATAGGAACACTTTATGTTCCCCTTGTTCGCTGTGTGCATTGAACCATCAGCCCACGCCGGAGGACCTGGCAACAAGTGCTGTTTTATTGGCGTGCAACTTGTGCAGTGAACAGGCCCTTATGTTTTCCCTCTTTTCCGCCGTGTGCATTAAACCAACAGCCCACACTGGAGGAGGTGGCCGCGAAGAAGGAAGCCATGGCGCTAAGGAGAAAGGAGAAGAAGGAGCGAGAGCAGAGGGAGTGGGAGGAGCAGGAGGCCAAGAAGAGGTTCGAACGTCTCGCGGGCGCCAGCCTGACGATCGAAGACCTCGAAGCCGGACGGGGGACGGCAGATGGCGGTGCCGGGAGTGTCAAAATCTCCGATGTCAGTTACAGAACGTGCCACCACTCACGAACCTCTTGTTTTGTCAGAGGTTTGTTCTTATTTTGTCGATGGGGTACTGCTGTATCCGCACGGCGAATATGTTGTTGTTGTTGTTGTGGTGGTTGTTGTCGTCTTCACATAAAAAACCCTTCCGTTCTCTCTGCCCAGAATACCTTCTTCTGTCCGTACTATAATAGTCTAACACTTGACGGGGTCGATTCCCGTGGTCACAGGCTAACTTACCCAACAAATGGTATACGAAAATATAATGGGCAATACATATCGGTTTTAGTGTAGCATTCTTGACTGAGCACCTGTTCCTACCACCAACTTCTCACATGTTCTTTTTTCCATGCTAAAGTTCTCGGTTGTTGATTTCTCAGTTGCAGTGGCGGCGCGTTCTGTACCGTAGTAGTTCGCATACGGAAGAGATCGCACACCCCTTATTTCTGTTTTTTTGTTGGGGACAGATTTTCAAAGTCCGATTACTCCGCAACGAAAGAGGGTGCCAGTTTCTTCATATGTACAATACACACGTGATAATCATCATGTTTGCTTCTGTGGTTTGTTTTGTGTGTTCCGTGTTGCTTGTGCAGCCAGTTTCTGTGAAGACAAGACGAAAAAGTGATCATTATTGCTGTTGTATTGCGTCGCTTGTGTTCCGTATACACTTGCTTCTAGTCCGCGCCTTCGGGAAAGCGATTGGGCGTCGAAGACTCGGACGAGGAGGAATTCGAAGGGTGGGAATTCGTAGAAGAAGGAGAAGAGGTGAGAAAAGTGAAGTCTGATTGGTCAACGTTGCTCACGGCACTGGGATTGGATGCCGTGTAGGTAGCAGACAGAGGAGAGGTGAAAAGCGGAAATCTGATTGGTCGATGTTGCTCACGACACTGGAATGCATACAAGAGGCAGGAGAGGTGAGAACCGGGAGTTCTGATTGGTCAACAACGCTGGAATGCATACAAGAGGCAGGAGAGGTGAGAACCGGGAAGCCTGATTGGTCAACATGCTCCCAACGCTGGAATGCAGCGTCCGTGTTGGTGGAAGACGGAGGCATAAGCGGGAGTTCTGATTGGTCAACGTTGCTCCCAACATTGGAAGAAGAGTCTGTGTTAGTATTTGACGGAGAAGAGAAGCGGGACTTCTGATTGGTCAACGTTGGCATTGTACGCGATCGTCACAGTATTTGGTATCTGTTTTTCTCCTCTGTGCCCAAAATATTTACAAAATGCAAGGCGAGTGCTACCCTTTGGGTACCGGTGTCGACTTGTGTTTGTCTTGTGTTTTTCGTGCCTCCATGAGAACGATGACACGGAGGAGAACCCCAACCATCAGAGTTGGCTGACGTTGTTTTTAGGGTGTTTCATCGTCTTTGTTCCAATGTTTCCTCTGCAAGGTGAGAATTTCGGTTTGGTTGTCGGCGTTTCGATGTGCGTTTGTTCATTCTTCGGTCAGGACCATGAGATGGGGGAGGTGACCCACCTTCAGTTCTTTTTTTTTTACGTTTGTGTGCATTTGCTCCTTTGTAGTTTCGAGGCAAGTAGTGTTTGCACGTTTGTTCTCGACGTTGAAGTGTTATTATAAATCTATGTTCGGTCAGGACGATGAGCCGGAGGTGTTGCCGTGCTGGGAGTGGTTTTGTAGGGAGTGGGGGGTGTTCCTTCTTGTTTTACACCAAATTTGACTGTCGACTTTTTATGTGTTTTCTTGGAGTAACTAGCGTCGACCGACCGCGTTTTTCGCTCTTCGGTCAGGATGATGAGACGGAGGAGGTGCCCTACTGGGAGGGCGAGGCTCCAAAGTACGACGAGGACGGAACGATTCAGGGGCTCGAGAAGGGCGGGCTCCGCGTGGCGAACGCTGCTCTCACCACCAAGGATGACACCATCGGGGTCAAGGTATTTGTGTGTGTGTGTTTATCGTGGTCGTTCTCGTTGCTGCTGCTGCTGCTGCTGTTTGTTGTTGGATTTTGTTGTTTTGTGCAGCTGTTGTTGATTGTTGTTGTTGTTGTTGTTGCTGTTGCTGCTGCTGCTGTTGTTTGCTGTTGGGTGTTGTTGTATTGTGTAGCTGTTTCTGAATGTTGTTGTTGCTGTTGTTTTATTTTTTTGTAACTCCTGCTGTTGTTGTTATTGCTGCACCATCGGGGTCAAGGTGTGTGTGTGCATCGTGGTCGTTCTTGTTGCTGCTGCTGCTCTGTTGTTTGTTGTTTTCGGTAGCTATTGTTGTATTTTGTTGTTTTTGTTTGTTTTGTTGTTGCTGCTGCTGCTGCTGCTGCCCTGTTGTTGTTAAACGTTGTTGCTGCTGTACTGTTGTTGGTATGATTGCTTGTGCTGTTGACCGTTGTTGTCGTTGTACTTTGTCCTCAGTTTCGACAGGCGCTTCGTGTGGCACACATGCTCAATTGATTCCTGGCACACATGCGGTTCATTTTCCATTGTAACTAAAGAGACCAGTTCCCGCGGACAACGTTTTTTTCTTTCATGTTTTGTGGCAGTAGTTTTTGCACGAAATACAAAATCACGAGCCCAAAGACGCCGTTTCGATTGGCATTTCTTCCCTGTTCATCACATCTTTGTGTTCCACGAAAAGCAGTGGATTCCCAGGGACGAAGAAATTCTGTTTTTCTTCGTTCGCTGTTGATTTCGGTACGAAATAATCAATAACCTACGGGTGATGTTTGATCTATTATTTCTTCCCTGTCTGGCGGTACCTAAAAAAAGAATCCGGACGAAAACAATTGTTGGCTATTCGTTACCTGTTGATTGCGGTATGAAAAAAAAACAATTCCTACGCATGTTTTATCTACTATTTCATTCTTTCTGCCCTGTCTGGCGGTATCTTTTTTGCGCGAAAAAAACAGAAATAGGTTCCCACGGATGAAAACAATTGTTCGTTCTTCGTTCCCTGTTGATTGCGGTACAAAAGAATCAAAAACATTTGGATGATGATTAATCTATTTTTTCTTCCCTGTCTGGCGGTATATCTCTTGTGCGTGGAAAAAAAAAAAAAGGTTCCGACGGACGAAGAGTTCCACTGGTACCTCCTGAGGTGCTTCGCGACGTACGAGGTGCGGTGCCGCAACTCCGTAGAGAGCTACCTCGAGGGTGCTGGGCTGGGCGATCGGGTGGAGGAGATCTGGGTTCCCTGCCGACAGGCGAGTGAGGGCGTGAGAGACACGGGGCTGGGGGGGGGCTGTGATGTGATATTTACCGGGTCTGGGT
>FN649755.1:3274387-3320818 GCA_000310025.1 Ectocarpus siliculosus
GAATATTAAGAGAGAGGGACAGAGAGGGGGGCGGTGGGTGAGGGAGAGGTAGAAGAGAGAGATGCGGAGGCCGTGACGCAATATCCCTGCCTGAGTGAGGGAGTGAATGAGTGAGCATAGAGAGACAGAGACAGAGGCCGTGATGTGATACAGCATCCCCGACAGCCACGGGCGTCATGTTGGTCAGCCGGTAAACGCGGTCAGTGGGAACAATACACCCACACGAAGACAGAGTGCATGTAGAATGTCACTCGATGTTCGAGGGTGGTGAGCCATGGAGAAGGCGCTTTATCAGAGGTCGCGCGCTCTTGCGAGCGAGTCTCACCGAGCCTTAGACTCGCGTTGTGCAGAAGTGAATTTGTAAACAAACACAGTCCCCGAGCGTCCAATACGTGGAGGAAATAAATGCACGGGCGATGTTCGTACTGTACACGAACAGAATGCTTCTTTTTCAGCTTACGGCGCGCGAGAGCTCGCTGGTGGAACGGCAGGCGACGAGTGGTCTTGTTCTTTTTTTGTTGATCGTGAGGACCGCTCCAAAAGGCTGCGCCCTCGAGTACATTGTTTTTTTGTTGTTGGTGGTGGCGGCGTTGGTGGTAAATCTCGCTCCTGTCCTTGCTTGTGGTTGTTGACGTCTTGAGAACGAGAAACGTATCGTTGTGACCTCCATTCAGTTCCTCCTCCGCCACCACCCCCATCGTCACAACCCCTGTGCCAATATTTTTTTACGGTGGCCCAATAGCTTTCGGAATATTGTAACGGGCAATCTACATTCCACACATGGCGTGCCCGAGAATGAAAACTTCAATACAAACACACGAGAACTGAAAGCTTGCGGTCGAATCGAATGTTCCCTCTCCTTGTTTCAAAGTGTGACTCTTGGGTGACTGTGAGGAGGTGTCCAACTTTCTGTAACTGCTGTCACTCCCGCACACCTTCTGCAGACCGCACTGCGGCACGCGAACATGCGCTCGCTGTATGTTGTTCTTTTTCTCGTTCTTGTCTTCAGCGGGAATAAACCGTTGCGAGCTCTCCCCAGTTACTCGTCTGCCGCCCTTTTGAACCGATTCCCGTCGTGATAGAAGCTGTTGCGATATTTTTTGTGGTGGCGCATGGCCTGGCCTGCCGAATACCCTAGAGGACGATCTGCTCTCAAGTGTTAGCTATGTCGCCGTTGCAGGTGCCGAAGCAAGTGGGAACGAAGGTGACGTTCAAGGAGGAGCCCATCTACCAGGGTTACATCTACTGCAAAGTGAAGATGAGCCTCGAGGTTAGGATGTGCTGTTGTCGTCATAGTAATGTTTGTTTTTTTGTTCCATGGTGTGCTTGTTTACACGCCCGCGACATGGGTAACGATGTTACTGGTCCGTGACGTGGTCAACGACATGAGATAGTTTTGTTGTTTTTGACAGGTCCATGACGAGACAATCGACATTCGATCATCATCATTGGTAATTGTTGTCGACGACGTATCCGTGACATGCGTAACGGCTCGCGATAATTTTTGGAAAACATTTAATCACAGAAATTGTTTTTTTTCATTGGTTGCTGATAGGTCGGCGACATAGCGAACGACATGCGATATATATTGTCGACAAAGTAGGAGTTTTGCATGCAACTTTAAACTTTCTTTGATTGGTAGGTCCGTGACATAGTGAACGACATGCGATCATGTTCACTAAGTAGCAGTTATCCATACTGTTACAGATTCACTTTGTTTATTTGCTGTTGACTGTTGCGTGATTTAGTGAACGACATGCGATAATGTTTACAACGTAGAAGTTTTCCATACAACTACAGATTGAATTTGATTGGTTGTTTTGTCAACAGTTATGTGCCATAGTGAACGACATGCTGCCATAATGTTTACAAGTATAATTTATTGATTCAAATGCAGACTCAATTTGATTGGTTGTTGACAGTTCCGTGACATAGTGAACGACATGCTGCCATCACGTCTTCAAGTAGAAGTTACACATGCAAATTCAGACTCAATTTGATTGATTGTTGTTGACAGGTCCGTGACATAGTGAACGACATGGACAGGATCGTCGGTTTCGTCGGGGAGGCGAGGGACGAGGACAAGAAGCTCATCCCGGAGAGGATGGAACCAGAAGACATCGAGGGCATAAAGGCGTCGGAGAAGGCTCTTGGGGCCAACAAAATCGTGAGCTTTGTAACTACTGCGGTCTTGTTTTTCGTTCCTAAGCTCCCGTGAAGTGAGACACGCGCACGAAAAAACGAAACAAAGATGCTCACCCCTCATGCACCGCAAGATCACAACAAAGGGCAAAAAACAAATTGTTTGTGTCATGTCGTCGTTGCTTCTCTTCGCGTATATCTCCATCTATGCGGTATTTTTTGTTGGGCTATTGCTGAGCTATATTTCTACCATTGATCTATTTGTACCTCTTCGCGATCAGCCGAAGTTCCTTCTTTTTTTCATTGCTGTGGACGTTTGGCTCTTCCGTATCGCTTTCTCTTGTTCACAGCCCCAGCTGCTGGGAGTCGGCGATCTGGTGGAGATATCCGAGGGTCCATTTGCCCTCAAGAAGGGTGAAGTGTCCAAAATCAAAGACGGTGAGAAAATACCCCGAGGCACTGGTCCACCGGTGGCGTTAAGTATTTTGTTCTGATGCGGCAGAAACCAATCCTGATACCGCAGAAACCAATTTCTTTGAAGTGTATTTGAGTATCATGAATTCTGTAACTTTCCTTTTGTTTTCGTGGTTGGTGCATGGTACAAGTATGCCTGTTGTGTTTTCGGCGAAGAACAGGAAACCCTAGTGAAACTTCGAACAATCAGTCCAGGGGGTGTGTTATCTCGTGTCGTGTACGGTAACTTAGAAGTTGAGGTTGATGACATCGCCGAGAACGCGCGCATGAACGAAGTGAACGTAAGTTCAATTGATTTTCGGACACCTGCTGTTTGTGCAACGTTGTGTAATGTACACTTCGTATGACGTATGCAGGAGAGTACGTGGTGAAAGTTAACACCTTCGGGAGAAACTCTGACGTTAGGCTCGATTGGGACGGGGTCCGAAAGCTCACGGAGCTCGAGGTGGAGACTTGGTTTGAAGAGACGAGACGGGTGAGTCGGTTGGACAGAAAAGGGTATAACAATAGCCATATGTTGAAAAGCCTTGGCAAGCTGAGGCAGCTCAAGGTGGAGACGTCGTTTGAGATCGAGTGATCCAATTGGACACAATAGGGGACACGTAAAAAAAATCCGAAAAAGTGAAAAGGTGGGGACATGGGTTCAAGAGACGAGACAGGTTAGCCATTTGGAGCATATACCCACAACCGTATAGCCTTCAGACGGGAATCGAAGGCTGAGATTTGAAGATGTACAGGATGGGTGGGACGTTTGGACAGAACAAGGCCATACGAATATTTGTTGAAAAGGGTGTCGCAAGCTGACGGGACTCAAGGTGGAGATTTGTTTGAGGACAAGGTTGAGATGATTAGACACAATAGAGTACAGACACAAAAATGAGTGACATGTGGTTTGTTGAAGATTAAGACTGGCGATGTACCTGCTGGGCGAAATAAGTTGCCTACAATATCTTGAGGAGTGCATCGAAGGCTGACGGAGGTCCAGATGGAGACGTGGCTTGAAGGTGTACTGGACGGATGAGCCAATTGGACAGACCTGGTTGTACACACTCACGTAGACAAGAGGGTGCGGAAAATTGAACCGAAAAATAACTGCAGAAAAAGGATTATAACGTTAATCATGAAAACCGGACCCTCCAGTCGTCAACTGCTGTTATGCATAGATATGAGTTTCAAAATGTGGTAAAGCACGTTTCCTGTTGTACATGCACGATTGGAACCAACCATTCAATCAGGCGATGGACGCTACCTACATGGAGCGGCAGAGCGGAAGGGGGGGAAGGGGCAGGAGACGACGAGGAGGTGGCGGCTTCGTGTACGACAGCGACAGCGGCTACGAGCCGGGCAGGGGCAGGGGTGGGGGTAGGGGGGGGCGCGGACGAGGAGAGACGGCCGCCGCAGGGGGGAGGTACGATTTTTGTTGCTGTTGTTGTTGCCTTTTGTTGTTTTTTCCTTTCAGCCGACATTGCATGCATGTATGCATAAGATTGTTCGTTTTGAATGCGTCACAGACATTTTTGTTGTTGTTATATTTGGAGTCTGTGAGGTTTCGGCACGAGTTTTGGGGGGCTTTACAGAAGGCTTTCGAACAGTGAGCGTTGAGCGACACCAGCTGGATACCGGAGTTTGTTGGATCTGTTTAGAGCGCAGAGTAGGGTTTCGAGTTTTGAAAGGAACCATAGTAGTCCGGCACGAGCGATATTCCAATTTTTAAGCTTGTCCAAAGTTTGCGGGGATGGGGAGGGTGGCGTTTCCCAAGACGAACCCATCGAAACGCTATTCTGTCACACACTGCTTCTCATTCACGGTTCCCCCTTCCTTTTATTATTTCATTACACATCATAACCATCTCTATCCGTAAATAAAGATGCGTCTAAATAAGTAGGAAATTCTTTATCTATCCATACATGAGGGTCTCGGATCAGTTAGTAGTGAACAGTGCTTCGGACGTATTGTGTTGTAAACTTTTTTTTTTTTCAGATAAGGTGTATAAAGGAGCAATTGGTGATGAATCATTTTTTCACAATTGTGCTTTCATCTGTCTCCATCCATGTTGATCACAATATTCTGTATCCATCTCTATCCATCGATGATGGTCTAGGGTCATTTTGTAGTAAACGTACTCCAGTTTTGCAATGAAAAAAGTTTTTTTCCCCTCGCTCCACCATGGGAAGGGGGCTCCGCGGTTTCGACGAGGACGACGAGCAGGCTGCGGACCGCCGTCGGTTCATGGAGAAAGACCTGGCGATGTGGGAGGCCGAGGCGGCCAAGCCGGAGACGAGGTGAGAGCGTCATATGATGTCATGATGAAGGTCGAGATACTACTCCTGTGCGTCGTGACGAACGTCACACGAGCGCCATGACGTAATAACAAGCGTCACGAAGCCTAATAATTGCCGTAACAGGCGTCATGCCGTCGTAACAAACGTCGTAGCAGGCGCGATCACAGGCGTCATGGCGTCATAACTACAAATGCCATCATTGCTTGCGTCAGGACATCATTACAATCGTCGTCGCTGGCGTCATGACTTCACAAACGAATACCATGGCATGTATCAGGACGTCGCGCCAAACCTCATAACGTGCGTCATGACTTCATGCCAGGCAGGCCGATCATAACTCCTGTGTGTGTATGCAGTACCTATGACCTCGCCGCACAACGGATACCCAGTGATTTTCTCGGAAAATGGTGAGTAGAAGATGGTGAAGTTGGTCCTCTCCCCGAGTGCTGAGCAGAGACCGGAACGGGTTTTTACCGTCGAGCCTGCAAACCGGAACCTTTTTTCGTTCCGTGAAGGCAACAAACAACACACTCTCCCCCGAGTACCGAGCAGAGACCGTAGCTTTCTTTTTTCCCCGTCAAGACTGCACACCCGAACATTTTTCGTTCCGTGAAGGCAACAAACAACACGCTCTCCCCGGGTTCTGACCGGAAGACGGGGACAATTTCTTGGTGTGAAGATTAACCCACCAACAACCGAAACGCTGACTCTAACTGGGTGGGCTTGACTGCACAGGGTGCGGCGGCCGACGGGCGACAGGGTGGACGCCGAGCTTCCCGAAGAAGCGTTCGAGAGCAACAGGGACGCTGACGACTTCTTCGACAGGTCGGTGACGAACATGGATGCCCCTTGGAAACATGCTGGCGGTCGAGTAGATGATGGCGCGCTGTGCGGGGTCCATGACTCTCACTCCGCACAAAGGGGATGGTCGTTGTGTTGAATTGTTCAGTACCCTCGAGCCGGTTACACCGTGCTTATGACTGTCTCTGGAAGTGAATAACCAGAAAATACATAGGGTCATTCGCAGCTGCCATCCGTACGCAAGGAAGTGAACATGAGATGCCGAGCACGCGTAGCAGGACGCAGCGCACCCTCCATGACATTCGCCGAATACCTCACGGCGATGTGAGAGCCTGGCCCGGTGAGAACCCCGGCGTGCTCCGTCCCGGCCTTGTAGGGATGCGAAATCAATGGTCTAACGACTACGGCATGCACGGCTATGGTGCAGGATGAAAGTCCGATGTCGCTTGCGGTGATAGAAGTGGACTCGTCGCTGCCGAACGTGAAACCGTTGGTTGGCCGGGATGCCCCCAGTCAACATATGGAGTGTCTCTTATTCTCTTCTTGTTTGGGACAGCAAACGCAGGATGATGTCCAGCTTCTGATCATCCTTGTGAATCGTAGCCGAGCCGGAGGAAAACCGACGTACATACCGCTCCGTTCCGGCGTCGTAGGGATGCGAGATCAATGGCCTAACGACTACGGCATGCGTTTTCATTAGTACACCTCCATCGGTGTCATTTTTGGTGCCTGCGTCACCCCGCAATCAGTTCAGAACCTCGACTCGTTTCTCTTTCCTTCTGTACGGTGTTTTCCCAACAGGTAGTTCTAGATTGTTGCGTAGAATTCTTAGCACATCACCTTGTTCCCATGGCCAGGGGGGTGAAGTTTGCTGCCTGGTCTGGAGGCCGATATGTTAGCCCCCCGTTTCGCTCCTCCCCCCTTCCCCCCTTACGCACGCCTTTGCTCTCTTGTGTCGGATTGCTGTTCAGCCTGGACGGTATCCTGGGGGGGGGATACGCAGAATGAGACCCGCTCCCTACACTTTCGTCTTTCTCAACCTCACTCGTTTGCTATGGGCTTTTGTATTTCGCCTGTGTCGCGTTGTTGTCCAGCCTGGACAGCATCCGTGTGTCCATCTCCTCCTCAATCCCTCGTTATGCGCTTGTATGTATCGCTTGTTGCGACGTTGTTGAGCCGTTGACAGAATCCTGGAAGATGGAACAGGATAGGTTGCTTCGTGCAACCCCCTCTGACTGCCTCGATGTACACCCCTGGTGCTGCGTTGTTGTTCGTTTCCTTCTTACTCCCTCGTGGTGCACTTTCGTATGCTGCGTTGCTGTTCAGCCTGGACAGCATCCTGGGTGAGGACGCGCGCAAGGGCCCCGCCCTCCCGGGTGCGAGAGCGCAGGGCCCCTCGGTGGTGGAACGGGCGCACGCAGTGGCCGAGCACAAGAAGCGGCTCGACACCGACGGCTTCGACTTCAGGCACGCACGCGACTGCTGTACCATGTAGTGGAATGTGAAGCGTTAGACAGGTGTTACGATTTCTGTAGCGCTGACCGGAACGGTCGGTATCCCCCTAAGGCACGCAACTAGTTGTTGTTGTTTTCATCTTCACATTGAAGCATCTTGTTCCGGTCGAACTGATGCGGACGCTTTCCGTGGTAACAGGCCGACTGCCCAACGCACTTCTTAGATTTGTATCTACCTACAAGCATCCTCCGCAGTCTAGTGATGTTTCCTCCTTACCTAGTTGTGTTGTTGTGCCTAACCCGGCTTAGCGACCCCTCGTATGGAGACACTCCCTGCACTGCACCCCGACTAAGTGTAGTAGCCGCTCTTCTCGGAGAAAGCGACCTTCCCTCAGTGGCGACCAGTTTCCATATCGACAATAGGGAGTCGCTGTCGCTAAACCGGGCTGTGTGGAGTCTGTTCCCCCCCCCCTTTTCTTCCCGTCCCTATCTCTCGCCCCCCCTCTCCGCACTTCCTCTCTCTGCCCTTCTCTCTGTCTCTGTCTCTGGCTCTGGCTCTAGCTCTAGCTCTGATTTTGCGTGCGAAACAACAATCAGTTGCTTACTGCTTGTTTTTTTTGTTCGGTACAGCTCGCCGGATTTCCAAGATCCGAACAGCAGCAAGATCAGACCACGAGGCAGCACGGGGTCTGCCGGGCTGCTCGAGCCGGGGGTTTCTAGGGTAAGCAGGGACGCACGCCCGGCGGCGGGACTTTCTTCCATAGGTACGGCTGCCGGCGGGAGCGATGGCGACGACGATGACGACCTCTTTGCGGTGAGGTTGCTGTTTGAATGGTATCCTCCACGGAATGATTGAGACGGTTGATGTCATATTTTCACACAACCTTCACAACATTTTTTTATTTAGCTGTTTTAGTTTGGCCAATCAACTAGTACTATTTAGCTCAGAATATTGATGGCTCAGAATCTTGATGAAACTAGTTGGATTCCAGTCAACTACTGGCTCAAGACATTGCGTGCTCTCATCCACGGAATGAAAGGTTGAGACGGTTTTGACTTCTTCCACTCATAACCCAGGTTTCGGAATGATAGCAAGGCTGCAATTCCGCCGCCACGATTGAACACGCCGTCGATCGTGACGGAGGAGCTCCGCAAGCCCCCCACTTAACCTTTAACGCTTCCGTTGCCCCCCCGCCCCTCCCCCCCCCCCCAACCTCAATGGCAGTCGCTCATGAAGGAGCTCAAGGAGTCGCCTCCGGCTTCGGCCGCGGCGGGCAGACAGGCAGGGGACGATGACCTCGCATCCTCGTCGTTTTCCGACGCCCCGTCGAGAGGGGGGCCGGTGGACGAGAATTTGGAGGACCTGCTGGCGGGGTTGGGCTCGCCACCGCCCCCGGTGGCACCACCGACGGACTCATACTCCTCCACACGCCCGCCGCCGCCGCCGCCCGTTTCGCGAGGGGCGGCAGGGTGGGGGCAGCAGCAGCAGCAGCAGCAGCAGCAACCGCCACCTAAATCGACTCCGGCCGTGTTTGACGACAAGGAGTTCGAGGATTTGTTGGCCGGGCTGGAGAGCAGCTCGCCGCCGCCGCCGGCGGCGGCAAGACGGTCGTCGTCGCCCAGGGGTACGGGGGGCCCCGCAGACAGGATTGGCGACCTCGAGGGCGATCCGCTGTCGGCTTGGGGAGAAGGCGGGGGTGTCGGCGTAGGCGGCGGTGGTGCTGCCGGCTCGTCGCCGGTTGCCGCTGGCCCGAGGCGGGGCGCGGCGCCGCCGCCGCCGCCGCGGGCGGGCGGGGTTGATGGGGACTTCGAGGAGCTTCTGGCTGGGCTGGAGAGGGGGGAAGGGTTGGATGCGGCCGCCGCCGCCGCTTCCGCGTCGTCGCCTTTGCCGGACGTGGAGGAGGTGATGAGGGTTTGTTGTTGTTGTGTCCTGTGTGATTTGGTGGCGCAACAGCCGGCTGTTTTCGCTCCCGGACGGCTTTGAACGGGAGTGCGCCGGTGTGTCCTGGATGCAGTCGTGGCTCCACGGCTCCGAGATCAGGGGGTACCTTGTAAGAGGGGGCTCCGAGGTCAGAGCGTCGAAATTGGTTGTCACGGACTCGAACCACTTGTTGTACAAAGTGAGCTGTATCTTATTTCGGTATTCGGGGGCTCCGATATATCACAGGGTGGAGGGCCTTTGTCACACCACCCTCATGTATCGGGGCCACGAATGTGGCGGAGACGCGCGTGTGTGAAGGGGCGGCTCTTGGCTCGCAGGCTGCTGATTGGATGGGCACGCGTGAAGAGGAGTAGCGGTGGCTGGTGTAGTGACACCTGAGACGAAGGGTTGCATGAGATAACACAGCCTCTTGGACCGATGTTCAGACCTCAATCGATCACTCTGCCGCATAAAAAAGCGGCAGCAGCAGTGCCGAAAATAGCGGCGTCAAATCTGTGTATCGTCGAGAGCTTTCTGAAAACGAAGGTGTCTTATTTTAGCGTCCTCTTGGTGTTATAGCAGTCTAGCTTTGAAATTAGGCCCAGAGGCTGTGTGGCACCTTTACGCATAGCAACCTAGTTGAAGGGCACATAAGCGTGGAGGGTGTGAGCGGTAGAGGTGGATATCTGTTTTATTTGATTTTCTTGATGGCCTCGCCGCAGGAGAGAGTGGAGGTCGAAGATTGGCGACGACGAGAGACGCAGGTGGAAGTGTTACAACTGTAGACGTCTTCGGCTAGATTGAGAGATGTCGCTGCCTTGACCGCGTGTCAGGGCGTCTATTAGCGGAAATGTATGCTGGTTTTTGTGTAGAAGTTTTCCCCTTCGTTGACTGCTGTCATTCGAGGACTTCAAAGAGCGACAATTTGCCGTCTTTGTCAAACTGCGACGACTCCCCAGGTTTGAAACATCCCGCTGACGAATTCCTCTGCTGGCGCTTTGTTTTTTTTGTTTGTTCGTTTTGACAGAGCTTCGACGAAATCGACGATCTCTTCTCGGGCCTTGGGCAAATGGGCGCCAAGACCAACAGCAAGGCTAACGGTCCGTCCAAGAGCCCGCCGAGGCCAATCAACGGAAGAGGTGTGTGGAATGATGCGAGACGCGTAACAGAAGCGGATCCTTACCCTCAACAGCGCCGGTATGTGCCCGGCGCATCGACCGGCGCCATTCGGAGGGACCGGCGCTACCATTCAAAGTACAGAGTGACTTGGTGATTTCGTCTTTCCCCAGCAATTTCACCGGCAACATACAGGGCCACTGGCTCTAATCAACCGGGTATTTTGACACGCCGCCCTCTGTATTTTGAAGAACACGGTCCCATACCCGCGGACTATAGTCAATTTGGAACGATAATTGTGGGCATTGTCCGAACTCCTTTTAGAGATGGAAACTCCTGACATTTTTGAGATATTTTTGAGCCGTGGGGACGGATGGAACAGGACAAAGCCAATGGAGCTCGATAAGCGAGGTGCACGTTTGGAGCTAAACGTTTCACCGTTCGGGGAAAGTGTGCAGTGCTGTTTCGGTGATCGTTCGGCTAATTATTGGACGTGGCCAATAGAGGCAAGTAGAGTGTTGCCTCCTTACCCGAACGTGTCTGATGAGGTGACCACCCTACCGTAGCACCATCCTTGTAGCCGCTGCCGCCGTTGTACAGACCGTGTCACCACGTAAGTAAGCCCTCGTGCGACTGCACTTTACGGTTGCGTTATTTTGTCAGAAGCGAAACCGCAAGGTTCCACATCCCCTGGACCGACATTCAAAGGTCGATTCCTCCACGACGAAGAGGATGCAATCACGAAACGACACGTTTTCTGAGAGCGCTCGACGCGACGGCTTCAACACCGCCGTTTTCGGCGTTTTGCCACTCTTTCTGTTGTGGAGAAATCGAACCTTGAAAATCGGTCCCATGGGGTGAGGTACCTACCGTATCGCAATACACACTACCATCGGTATCGCATGGCACAGGAGTCGACAAGGTCTCCTCCTCTTCCTCACGCTTGTCGCTGTGGTTCGTGTCTGTGCGTCTTCGCGAAGGTGTGCGTGCCCATTGCACATACAGCTGGCACCCGTTGGCACTAAACTTGGCAGTTTCAGGAGTTAAGGAATTGATATGGCATGAGCGAGATGCGTGAGGTCGGCTAAGAACCCAGTAGAAACCTATATAGCAGTCAGTCGTAGCATGACCCTTGGAATACAGTAAAGAACCTCAGCCTCAGCGAAAACTAGATACTCTTCAAGTGCGGGCACTTACTTGTACGTAGGTACTGGCGCGGGTCACGCAGATTGGCGACTTACATATTCAGGGCATGAGGAGTAGGGAGCCAGAGCGATGGAATATTGGTGGCTTTCTGCCTCTACTACACTCATTGTTCGTGAGTGAGGTTCTTGCCCCCAAAAAGGCATTTCTGAATCCTTGCCCCGAATACCTGTGATCTGTCTCCTAAGACCCAGCTCTCCATGAGCAAACAAGCAAAAAGAGCATGATCTCAGTTACATGAGGCGCAAGAGCCTGCGAGCCAAGGAGGAGAGGTTGTAAGAAATTGAAAGCCTACGGGCGTGACCATAAGAACAGGTGCTCGGTACATAATCCGCTCCCAAGCCAAAATGATGTAACTCCAACACCGATTCTGTCAGGGGGGGAAGCGATGGCAAGAGGGGTGCAGGCGGGCGAGGCCATCATCAATGAGCTGCTGAAGTCTGGAATCTCCACTGGTGGCGTTGATGGTGACAGAGTTTCTTCGACGGCGCCCAGGGTGAGTTATTGTTGTAGCTGTTGTTGATGGTGGTGTTGCTGTTGGGCTGTAAGCACATGCAGCAGTTGTTGTTGGTGTTGTGTTCTTCCGTGCCCTATAAATGTTTTTGCACCAGCAGGTTGCAATGGGAGCATATGTATGCATTGCAGCAGTTTGTGTTGATGTTCTGTTCTGTTGCGCTAATTGAAGCGTTTGCAGCGGAAAGTTTGCAGCCGTTGTTGTTGTTGTTGTTGTTGTGTTTTCCCTACTGCCGTACTACAGTAGAACGGGCAGCAGCAGCACTGGTAGGTGTTGCTGCTGGTATTACTGTGGTGGGTGTCGTATTAGTTGTGGTGTACTCCCAACAACCGTTGGCGCAAGTTGTCTTGAGCACCTTATCCCCTTTTGGCCAATCACCTCGCCGACCGCAGTCACCCCACGCTACCTGTCCCTCGCCTCCCTACCCAGAACCTCCGTCAAACCAGTCCCCAGAACGGACCTAGGAACGGTCCTAGGATCGTCTCGCCGCAGGAGAGGGAGCAGTTCCGGCGAAAGCAGCAGCAGCAGCAGCAGCAGCGACAGGCTCCGCCGCCCCAGCGGACCGCTCCGCAGACCGTTCCGCGAACTTCTCCACCTCCTCCTCTTCGAGCCGTCCCTGCGCGTCCGGCTGCTGTGAATCCCGCGAACAGCGCTGGTGGCGCTGCAGCGGGGGCGGATTCAGGGAGCGATACCGCAAAGCCGTTCTTCTCGGACTTTGACCTGCTCCCCCCGGTGGCGGGGGAAAGAAGCAGGGCGGAAGAAGGACAAGATCTGGGTGAGCTTTGTCGTGTTTCGCCTTTTTTTATTGTTCTGTGTATGTGCAGATTCGTTGACGTTCGTTGAGGTTAGCCGGGCTGTGTGAGATTTGGCTTGCTTGCGCTTGCCTTGTTTTAGACCCGTGTAAACAGTTTAGTACAATGTTCTGTTCAGTTGGTTGAGGTTCGCTGGGCTCTTCGAGTCAACAAATACGTCGGCTGCGTGAGCTGTTCGAGCTTGGGCCGGGTCTTTCGGTAAGATACGTACCTCTTACTAGTAGAATCAGGACGTACGTACGTGTACCATCACAGGAAGGCTACTCGTTCGGGATAATTGCTATTTATTCAACAACACTTGGACTCTTTTCTCTTTTAGAAGTGATGCATACACTCACAGAAAGGCTGCCTGCCCGTTCGGTGTGATAAAGCCTTGACGTCTTTTTTCTCTTGGCACTGCGGTACCCTCGGCTATCACTGTGGTGTGTTTGTTGTTGCTACCATCGAGCGCGCCAGCGGACTGGCCAATGAAGCGCGCCATTCTCAGCGCGGTCGAAAACTCACATTTCTTCTTGAAAAGGGCATGATCTGGGATCCCGTGAGGGTGTGTGATGGGGGAGGCTCGGCTACTCTCCGGATTTTAGAAAGAAACGGCCGACGGCAACAGAGAGCTGCACGTGGGTTGTATATGTGCGCTTTGTTCATTTCGCATTGACCGCGCGAACCGGCTGACCAGCCAAAAGTGTGCGTGTGTTTGTCCTGAGCGTCGACGTTTCGTGGCCATTTCTTTTTGTCCCTGCTCCGTGTCACGAAGCGTGTTTATGTTCATTTCCGAATGCTTGGCGTCCTCTTTGTTTTTCGTTGCTGCTCTTTCCTTCCGATCCCGCTTCGTGCGAGAACAGGAGGCAGCGGTGGCAGGCGGCAAGAGCGACAACCCGGGCCGGCCAAGCAAAACGCGGGTAGCCTCGGAAACCAGGAACGGTCCGAGAACCGTTCGGCGGAAGGCCGGCCGCCGGCCAAAGAACGTCTCCCTGCGGTGGCGCAGGCACCGGCACCGGCGCCGGCAGCAGCCGCAGATTTTGCGCCGAAGGACGACTTCGGAGACCTGGACGCGATTTTGGGGGAGCCGTTGGCAGGGGATGGAGCCGCGCCATTCGGCGGCGCCGTTGGTAGTCCTGCTGCTCCAGCTGCCCCTGGCAGTAGCAGTAGTGGGGTAGAGGAGGATGGGGACGGGGGCGATGGGGCCTCGGGTGGCGTTGGAGGTGGCGACGCCGGCAGCGGCGGAGACGCAGCTAAGGCGGAGGTGGAATCCATGAAGGTTCCGGAGCTGAAGGCCAGGTGCAAGGCCCTGGGTCTGAAGGTCGGCGGGAGGAAGGCCGAGCTGCAGGCGCGGATCCTCGAGGCACTTTAATTTTTTTTTGTTTCGCTTTGATGCATGTGGATTACTTCGGTCGTCGATGGCGTAGGTAGAGGGAGGTACAATAGTACGCAGAGTTTGGGGGATCCGGGTCATGTGTTTGTTTGCGGGGGGTGGTATGTTGTTTTCGTCGGTCGAGCCTACCGTCAGTCCATCACCGGAGATTGTTGAGGATCAGTATGGAATTATAGAACAGGAAAGGTGGCGCGAAACTCCTGATTGAAAGAAATAAAAATGCGGTTAAATGTGTTTCTCAGGATGACCGAAGACGGCACGCAGTTTTCTGATTGGTCACAGAAACCTTGCGGCGAATAATTGTTTTCTGCGAACACCGTAGGCTGCACGCAGGTTTCTGATGGGAATGGTGCCAAGTCTGCGGGGTTTAGATACTACAAGGGCTCTTGGAGGCATGATCTCTTGGCTCTATATCGGGTTTATTTCGTCCCTGGCAACTAAGAACTTGATATTTTGGTGGTATGCAAGCCCCATTGTTTCCCCGCCTGGCTTGAATGCATGACGCGTGCAGTACTGCTGTAGTGCGGCACCATTGATTATTTTGAAGTGTAACGCACCATTTTGACGCTTGGTTTCCTCCAACTCCATTTCACCCCAGACTGTTGGTCCCCTTTTTCTTGTACTTGTTACTTGTTTCCTGCTGCCAACAATTGTCCGACGGGCCTAAGCCTCCCTCGCCGAACATTCAATGAATGGCGGGGGTGCGTAGATGCGCCACACAACGTGTCGCGTTCCATCTATAGGCAAGTGCGTTTTCGCTCAATATTTTTGGATATGTGTGTGCGAGTAATTTTGTCATGGATGGAAGAGAAAGCACCTCGTGACTGTCTCCTTTCAACAGTGTTTTTTTGTTTATTGTTTTTTACACAATAATACAAGCCGATGATGTCTGTGGCTCCTCTTGGTCGGAAATCAATTGCGTTGGTCACACGACGAGAGTGTTGGTAGACACGAGCAGACGAGCTTCGAGATTCAAGTCAAAACTGGAGACAGACAAGAGCCACAGGATGTTCAAAAGCGCAAAACGAAGTTCATCGGGTGCTGATGTGTGTAGTCTATATTGTGTAGCGTTTCTGTCGATATGCCTGGATCACCGCCTGCTGTTGTTCTTTTTCTTGGTCCGATTCGATTCCATCCGTGTATTTTTTTTAGTCACTATTGTTTTTTGGGCGTCCCATACAGCTTCCTGCGTGTTCAAAAGCGCAAAACGAAGTTCATCGGGTGCTGATGTGTGTAGTCTATATTGTGTAGCGTTTCTGTCGATATGCCTGGATCACCGCCTGCTGTTGTTCTTTTTCTTGGTCCGATTCGATTCCATCCGTGTATTTTTTTTAGTCACTATTGTTTTTTGGGCGTCCCATACAGCTTCCTGCGTGTACATGTTTGTGGCGCTCCAGCGGTGCTTGTCTGTCTCCAGTTTTGACTTGAACTGGGAAAACAAACATTGGAGAAAGCGGAGCTGCACACGGTAGTGAGTGCTGCACATCACGGTCAGCGAGCGAAAAGGACAGCAGAATCTCTCTGGCGGTCAACGCGCGCAAATACAAGCAAGCACCGCTGAATGAGACAGGAGGGCTAATACACCTCCATGTCCTTCCTCCGGTGTGCCCCCCCGGCTGACGCTTCCAAAGCATTCCGCAAGGTGGTGGAAGTAATCAGCTGTCTGCTAGTCTCTGTAGACAGCGCCCGCACGTATGCATACGAACTTGGCTGTGAAGAACTAACTCCATGCTCAGCATTTATTTTTTCTTCGCGGAGTGTAACAGAGGAACTTGAGCACCGTTTGTGAGCCCGGTCAACCTCTAGATAGACTAAAACCTCAACAGCAGTAGCGGTCATTGGTAGCCCGCGAGAGGAACAGGACCCCAGTCTGGCTAAATACTATGTAGCGCCCGCGTGAAGACTCTGGGCTGAAGGTGTATTACTTCTTGACGTGTACATAACAAACGTAAACGCGTTTGGCTCTCTCGAGAGGCACCTTTCTTGGTTGAGGTTGAAACTTGTGCCTATTCGATGAAGGTTACCTATAATACCACATGCAGAGTCAACGCTGACTGTACTGTGCAAGTAGTCTTACGGGTACAAGTAGTCTTTCCAGCTGGGTCAGAGGGTGTACGCCCTTCACAGTGATCTCCGGGGGACGGAGCCCTCGCCGTCAGGCGCTGCCGGAAAAAGTGCTACGAAAGAAAGTGATCCAGCTGGGAGTTGAACCGGCGTCCGTATCATTTGTTCGATAACGGTAGACCAGGTAACTGCTGTGCAAGTTGTACAGTAGTCTACAATGGGTAGCCTTTTTATTGACTTGTACCGACCGTGTGGTTGAGGGGGGATCTTGGATATATTGGCGAAGCTGTCAATTTTCAGCAGCAGCAGCAATGTGGAGTCTTTTGCATGAACGAGCGCACCATACGGCCCACTGAAGAAGGACTGGAAATTCCGGAAATTAATAATGAGCGTATTGCCGCATCCCCCCAGGTCTTACATAAGGAAGGAGGCCTCCTTGGTGTGATCTCTGAGGTGCCCTTGGTGTGTACGTGTACACTACATATGACACCCTCTTTTTCGGCCCCGGGATCCCGGGAGGTTATAGTTCGGCAGATTCTTTGGGTCGAGACAGAGAGCCAGGTGTCGATTGTTATCAAGTCCATCACACCAAACGCTCTTTGAGCTGGCACCGAGGTACACAAGGAGACAATAATGGCGCGAGAGGTCGATAAATGATTGCCCTCAAACACCTCGTGTGTCCTACCTGAGGAACCGAGGCACTGATCTGATGAGCCTGACCCAAGGCCAACAAAATAGGGGTGTTTGAATTTTTTAATTAATTGTTAATGGGTTCGGGGAGTACATAATTAATTGTTTTTGGGTTTGGGGAGTACATATAAGGCCAACTTCGGTCAACCAAGAAATGAGAGAAGGCGTTTCGAACACAACTCTGTTCTGTCGCTCTCCCGCTCACTGCTGTGCCCTCTGAGAGGCGAGAGGGCAACTTGTCAGAGAAGCTCGCCCGGAGACCATAACTACCTCCAAAGGGAACGTGTGCTCCTACATCTATCTCTTGGTTGGTGTGGCATTCGTAGCTCCACAAGCGCACAAGCAACCGCCACCCTCCCACCAAACACCACGCTTGGTGGGTAGACTTGTAGATAACAACTGGCATCTCCGGCAGATCGAGGGCGCGCAGTCGGTGTCCTCCCACTAACGCATGTTCGTCTTCCCTCTTCTTGGTGAGTCGAAGTCCCCCGCAAAACGTCTACATGTGTGTCGGATTGAAGTGCACCACAGTAATCCCTCCTACGGTACTGTATGTAGCTGTATAGTCTATGTGGCACTCAGTCCAGAAAAAATCGCGTCCGCTCATTGGGAGAGACTGTACCGTCCCGAGCGCCGAAGGCTGAATTGGCGTTCATTCATGGAAAGCGGCCCACCAAATCCTCTTGGGGCACTTTCTACACTGAAACCAAGTCAGTAAGTTTTCCCAGTTCTAGGCAATGCACAGCAGTTTGAAGGGGACCCGTGGGTTGGGAGATTGTGTTTACAGCAAGCCAGGGCCCAGGAGAGGCACACAGGCATCACACAGCTTACCAAACCACCTCACACCTCACACAAGCATGCTACTGTAGACCAAGGTTTCCCCACGCACGTTTCACCCAGCGGAGCATAGTACATAGTGACGACCGCGGTGCGGCGCGGTGCGGAAAACAGGCAATTTGAGTGCTGTGTCCATTTGGGCTCCCAGTACTATCGTACGGAGGAAGGAGAGTTAACCCTTATATGTGACTGGGTTTTCCCTGGATCTTCCGAGGTTTTTTTTTTCTCAACTGGGCGAAGAGACCGCTGACATCATCACGGCTGTGGAACACACATACTTTCAACCACCGTCTCCGTTCTGTACACACCTTCTGGTACCTCCCACATGCACACGAACGAGTACACATCAGCATGGTCGCATCCACACGCCACCCCCTTGCTCACACAAAACTTTGGCACATAGCAGCAGACAAACACACATCAGGGCTCTCATCGGTGACTGCTGTAGGTGCTGGGCGTGAACTGGGGGGCTCGATCGAGAGAAGCAGACACATTTTGTCTCCACCCTGCACTGCTGCTGCTGCGCCAACAACAAAAGCACAACAAACCGCGCGGGTGAATCGAGGCCCAACTCTGTAACCGTTTCTTCTCTCCTCTCGCTTCCTCCACCGCTAGTTACCTGCAGCAAGCAGTAGAGGCGACACCCTCTCGCACACAAGTGTCGAGAGGTGTATACCAGTAAATGCATCGTCCAGGGTGGTGTCTCGGAACGAGTGTGTTGTTGGTGGTGTGTGTGACGCCTCTCGCCAAGGTCGCTGCCGAGCGGGATGATAAAACAACAAGCGGTGAGCCCAGACCCAACCAATAAACGTGTCTCTCCTCGCTTCCCCCGCCGATAGCTAAGAGCAGTATAGGGCACACACTGCTCCCGTCTCGCTCCCACTGTGGTGTGTGTGTCCCTCGCCCCTTGTCTATGCCCGGCTCTGTGTGATGTCTTGCGTGGGCCTTTGTCTGGTTCCAACATTAAACATTACGCCTCCTCTATAGTTGCGACGGGTTAGACACTTCCCTACTTCAAGTTCGGCCCAGATGCTGTGGTATCTCGTGCTATTTCGAGGCACTGGCCAAGGATTGGCAGCAGTTGGGATTGCTCGGGCAAACTGATACTTGTTTGGCTCAATCTTCGGCTTACGATTTGGTGTCTACACTAGATGGTGAAATATGTCCAGCCTGCTGGGTTTTTATCGACGCCATCACAGGCAGACCGTCAGACGGGCATGCATGGTCCATTTTCTCACGCCCCAAACTTTTGTGTGAATTTTCCTTTTTTCTGCGAAACAAAGCACCTCCCTGCAAAAAACGATGAAAAAGTCGGTCCGGTCTCCGCTGAGTACCTTCAAATATCAGTACGGGTCCAAGTGACGCGGACGCCTTCCGAGGTCACAGACCACTAATACCATTAAAACACGTAAGAGGGTACACACCTTCTTACAATCCAAAGAAAAAACGCGTGGTTTACTTATTTCGGCGATGCCGGCAAGGAAGAACAGAAAGTCTTTGGCCTGCATATTAGCCGTTGGAATTGCCGATCGGTATATCGTGTTACATCCACGTACTTCAGGATGAGTGAAACATTGCTCGTGTTTTGGCATGGAAGCACGCAGGGCCGATTTGGTTTCGGGAAATGGCCAACAGTGGGTACTCCCACCCCTTCCTCGCGAACAAAAGCGGGTACAACACTCAAAATTAACTTCGCCGAGACCACTCGTGAGAAGGCCGAACCACTCATAATCTCATTCCGGTACCTGACGACATGGTCGTAGGGAGCTCATCTAGAGCCCCGAGCACTGTTGTGCTGTGATCCCAGCCGTTGGTACATGGTTGTCGTGTGTCCAAGTGCGCTCCAAGCCACATATTGGCATCTTGACACATAGCCGCATAATTCCTTGTCCAGACCCACAAAGGGTTAGCACATCATCATGATCATCCCGCTACACACACACCGATGGACGAAACGCTCGATTTTCTCGCTCGCTTGATGGTCACCCCTCCTGCTAGAAGGTTCGGGGGGGGGGTGTCATTGCTGTTCGTTCGGTCAGGGGAGGCAGAGGGTGGATTAATAAGCTACCGTCGGCTTGGCAAGAAACTCGTGCAGCAGAACAGTATGCCATTTTCTTACCACACGCACAGCCACGAGCGGATGGGTTTGCTGTTGTTTTTTCAGCCAGTGTTGAGAAACCCACGAAAGACCAAGACAGTGATGAGGTGTAGCAAGTGGAAAAGCTCCAACGGCCCCGTTCCAAGCAAGTGCGCAAACGTCGACCGCACCATCATATGCATATTGACAGGCAGCATGTTTGAGTGTTCGAATGGGAATTGCACATGCTTTACTGCAGTTTTCGGTTAGCTTCGGAGATGGTCTGAGAAGCGAATTGTTGTCCAGTCGTCCGGTTGCTTAGAAAAGGGACAGCCGTATAAAAATATGGCATGAGAAGTAGTCTACCAGTAAACTTCACCGATTTTTTTTCATCTCTGGAACCGCAGGCGGAATAGTCATCAGCAGCAAAGACAGAAGTCAAAGCAGCGAGACGGCCAAACCGGCAGCAGCAGCCTTGGAATCAGACAACAACCCGCCGATCCTGAGGGACAGGTATCCCCATGGCTGACTGGTTTGCGATACTAAACGTTTGGTGTGCTTGGGCTCTGCTGATACTTTACCCACCTAATGTATCGCGTAGCGCTTTTGTCGTGCAGATCGGTGGAGTGTGTCATGGCGACGGGCAGGATGACGTATCGCATACTAGAACGGGGTGGAGTTTATGGTTATTTTTTTTCTTAAAGCTGAAAAATATGTATAGCTGTTGTAAGCTGGTGCGTGACCGCGCGGTTTTTTTCGCCAAAAAATATACAACATACAAGAGCGCGTGCCAGTGAAGACACAGGTTCACGCATGGTGCACGAGGAGCACGGGGAAGGGACGTGTCGGACGCTGGGGACGCACTGATTTGCGCAAGTGTGCAGGGGTGTAGAGCTGTACGCACATTGTCACCCCCCCTGGTGGTGGTGTGTAGAGCAGGCTTTGTGCGCTCTCACCTAAAAATTCAAAAACCTACCTGCTGCTGTTGGTATTGGTTTAATACCCGCTGAAACGGAACGCATTCCATACCAGGACATTCAGTACAACAGCGGCCTTCGACAAGCGTGTTTATACACCAAATCATGAGCGTCTCTCATCTATCTCCTTGTTCTCAGCGGGTGCAGAGACCAGCCTCCATCTCTATGTGCGTGTCTATCGCATGCATGCATGCTCTGTTGATGATCTGTCTCCCTTTGCGTGAAGCTAGAATCCGCCACGAATCAACACACGCAATGTGTACATGTACCCACACCCCCTGCCCCTGCTCTCCTCGCCTTCACAGTCTGCAAACAGCGGTACAATAGTACAGGACGTACTGTCTCGCCTCTCCCCCCTCCCCCCTCACCCGTCAGCCTCTCTCCGTCTAACCTAAGTCTACATATAACAGGATATATTTATCACACGCCGAGTCAAATATGCCACCTCTGTCTGTTTCGGGGGGATGTAATCTTCCCTACAACAAGTTCGGCAGGCAAAACGTGCTACCGTACATCGACGCGCCGACCACGGAGTAAGCATGAAGCCTTCAGCACGGGAAATTACTAGCTGTTGGTCACAAGGATTCGCTTGTAATTTGGTGCGTAGTCGGCGAAGCGGGATCCAGTCTACTGGTACTGCTGATCGGCACACGCGCCCCACACCCACAGACAGGCTCCCGCGTGTTTTACACCCCACAAAACAGATTTTCGATTTTTAGTGCATACGCCTCCGACGGTGTCCAATCAGCAGACGGCTACATAACAAAAAGGCACCTACGGTGTGTGTTTGTGTGACAGCAGAGTTGCTATTAGCTCAGTCATGTTTGTCCGACAGGATTTCGAAGAATGTTGAGAAGAGCTTGCGACGCCTCCAATGCGCTACACTCTGGTTGACCCTTGTGCCACCTAGACGAATGGTTCATGTTGTTGATCACCTCGTTCGGGAGAATGCTAGCTGGCGACAACAGTGGCACAAAGGTTTCAGGTGATGTAGAGACCGGGCAACAAACGAGAGGGTGGCAAGGACGGCGTTTTGGCCCTTGGAAAAAAGAGCAGCCTGTGCTCTGTGCAGCAGCTGGTTCTGTCGTGTCACCTACATGACCTCTTTGTGAAACCACCGCTACGTTCAGAACCATGCCGCCTTGTGCTTGTTGCAACCCGTGTCGTGTTGCACACAGGCTCGATGTCATCTGCTGGATTGGCAACCGAGATTGGTGAATTTGCTTGGACAGCCAAGGTGAGCCTCGCGTGCAGCTGCAACCCGTGGACTGCCGAGCCCGGTTGGAGGCAACACCCAGCCGGAGAAGAGGTTATTATTCTTGAGGCGTTTCGAGACTAGATTCGTACCATGAGGTAAAAATTCTCTTTCCACTCACTGCCAGCTTGTAGTTCATCGGCAACTCGTTGTTTCATATACTTGGTAGCACGTGACCGTGTTGTGTTGGATGACGTTAACAGGCCACTCCTGGGACCGATGGCATCCTGGTGAAGGAAGAGGAGGAGGAGCAGGCGGAGGAGGAGCAGGCGGAGGAGGAGGAGCAGGAGCAAGAGGAGGGGCAAGAAGAGGGGGTGAGGTAATAGGTTAACGTCAGAGGCACATTATTTTACTTTGACCCATTTGATTCCCGTCGCATCAAACTGGTGGCGGTGGGGAGAGCGTGAATTTTGCTCAACTATCGACCCTCGATGAAGGTTGCAGCATCGTCAGGCCTCGAAGGTGGCCACTCCAATTGACACAATCATGGCCGACGTTGGGCACAGGGTGAATCCATCCCGCTCAAGCCTATTCAAGTCATGGCAAATTATCCCATACTTGAATACGCTGTGTAATAGTCTGTCTGGGTATCACCGCAGCACCGAAACCTATATCTGCTCTGCCGTTTCATCGCCAACAAGCGGTGACAGTAGTTCCGTCTTGTCGTAGTCATAGTCAGACACTGATGATGACTGGATTGTTCTCGGTTTTCATGTAGGGTTACCCTCTGTGTAGCCCCAGAATTGCCTTTTGGAGATGGTGCTTGCGGCATCAACCCGACCAATTCGTGTGGTTGTCGGATGACTCGACCCAGGCAAGGCCAGGCAAGCGCAAGCTCGGGAGTATGGCCAAGGTCCTCTGCCGGCACAGCGCCTGGACGGCCAGCAACCGGCAACCCAATCACGCTGAAAGGTGAACGAGAGACAAAGGTGTTCGAGGGCAGCTACCGCTCGATGTGCGGGAACCAATTGCGTGTAGATGTGTTCCTTGAGGATTTCAGTTTTTCTTTTGGCTTTATTTGGAGACCCACAACAATCCGTTTCCCGGGATATTCTACCCAAGTTCTACAGCCCCGCTCGTTGGCAAGGTCTCCGCCTGGAGTTGATTCGAACGGTATGTTTAACAGCATACATTGCCACCTCGCAGATTGCCACCTCGCAGATTGCCACCTCGCAGAATGCAAAGGGACCGTCAAGACTACGGTTCCTACCTTCAGATTTGATTCTGGAATCCGCGAATCTCTCTCAGGCGGCCACAAGCTGCCGACATCCCGGGACACGATGCGAGATACGCTCCATGGTATCTAACTCGCATCGATGTACTGGTTTGTAAATAACGGAACGCGCATGTTCACTCGGGGGCAACGGGAGCCTGCCTCTGCTGTAGAGACCCAATATGCCTCTGTATGGATTGCCCAGTGGTTGGTTTTGGGGTTGCGTCATGGCGCTTCTAACCCTAAGCAATATTTTTCTATGTCTCACACTCGCCGTCATCATGCTCTGACGCTTGTTTTTCGTTGAGGAGCTGAAGAGATTTTCGTCCCGCGATACTCCTACTTGTTTTAGTTGATCAGCCGGTACACTGTACACGATGGACACGACTTGTGAGAAACAGGTACACCGGCGCCTCGAGTATCTTCTTTAGTCTCAAGTATCTTTCTACATTATTACAAGGTCTCCCTTCGGGACGTGGGCGTCAAGCCTCCCGCGGGTGACGCAAGACCACATGCGCCTTGCGAAGAAGGGTCGTGTGCCTTATTTTTGATGGGCAGCTTCGTACTAAACATCAAAACATTGCGCACGTATGCGTAGTTTTTGCTAAATTTGAGGCAGTTCGAGTGGACAACAACATGCTAGCGAAAATCAGATTTCTTGTGATGATGAGGCCGCCTTCCAATGAGAAGGTGAATCCAAAACAACGTCACAAACAAAACATGTTCAATACTGCGGGTGGGTTCATACGCTAGGACTCGTCTACGGCAGCAGCGTTTCACTGTGCCCGCTGCGAAGTGTACCGGGCAAACGTACGTACCGTTGGACATGTCGATGATACGAAGAGTCACAACGATGTGGAATCAGCAAGTGAATGAATGAATGCGCAGATGAACTACAACCATGATACACATATTCAAACTGCCGTTTTGGATGGGTTTCAGAATTGGTTTGCCAGGCTTTGTCTGGGCGGAATGCGCCCCCAGGGTATTGGGTCATTTTCCCCGACTTTGACCGTCAATCTCACGCGTCAGGGAGGCCTACCGAGCTCTGGGCACGAGCGTTAATGCACTGACATGCCTCCTGGATGCCCCTGAAAACGAATCGCGAGAAAAAACTTGTTGTCGCGAGAGAAAGAAATGGCGAGGCATGAAAAGAAAGTAATCGCGACCCAGTCGGGTGCTTCTACTTTCGGCGTGAAATGCAACTAGCCTGTTGGTCGACGCTTACTCCCCCTCTGCCATGTCACGAGAGCTCGAGGTATGCATCTTGCCCCGGGTGTTTTTGGCTGCAATGGTGCCCTGAGTTTCTCAAGGTTTCCCTGCCCCGACGAAAAATGACGGTAGATCGACCCTTCCATCTACCATTTTGTCTGCTTTCTGCCCCAACTCAAAGACGCCGTTACACCAATCTTCCAACTCCAAACAAAATTGCAACGAAAATCAAGTACGCCCTGGTGTAACGCAGCGTGAATTACACGTGGACTGACACAGATCATGCACACAGCACCCCGGAATAGTGCTGGGGGAACGTATGGTGGCCGAGAGAAGGAGTGCAGATGCCACATGCCAAATGCATCATCGTACTGGATTTGGGTAAAATCGTACACCACAACATTTTCACACTCACCCATCCCACGTGATGCATTATGCCATGTCTGACTGTTGTTTCACACGAGCTGCAACAACCTAGAGATCACCATCAACGAGAATTTGGTGGAATCGCCTGGCTCCATAAGGCGAATGTTCCAGCAGAATGGTCGCTGAAGTGCCAACTGCGAAATTGAAACATTTGACTAATCTTCACTGCCAGGACGTAGCAGTAAAGGATACGTCTACCCCGGCAGTTTTGGTCATTCATGCGCACCTTGTTTGTATAATGATCTGTTTGCTATATGTGCCTACCCGCCCCCTCTCTCTCGTGAACCACACATCCACCCACTACCCTTTCTGGAATGCTGTGTGCGTGTTCTGCGCAAGTCGGCGGTTAACCATGTTTGGTGTCATATGGAGTGTGCCTCCGATTTCGGTTTCCATCATTTGTTTGCAACTGGAATATTTGTGGAGTGAAGTCCTTTGGTGGGAGCAGATGGCAATTTCTGGGGAGAAACTGGAGGGTGGGGGGTTTCCTGTCGGGGCAACGAATATTTATGGAAATCAAGGTACCATTTCAGGGTATACCACGGACATGGCAGAGGCGAACTGGGCGTCGACCAGTATATATATACCGCCTCACTTCAAGCTGAATTCATTCATGTGTCCGGTTGAGTCGCAGTTGACCATGCAGACCCTGCTGTATCTTTTACCTATTGTGCCTCGTAAGGCAATGTCAACTCTCTCTCTCCTCCTTCAGAAGACAAGGGGTAATGAAGGTAGTCTCAAACGGGGCCGATTCTCAAATGCCGGCTGTTTGCAAAGCGTTGTGTCCATGTCTGTACCACGCCGGGGAAAATTAGGCATCGATGCTTCAGACCGACCCACGGTCCACCGCTGGGCATCTGCATTCTCAACATCGATACATCACCATCATGTCGATCGCAGCCCCACGTCACCGTACCTCTCTAGGATCGATTGATGCTGATCGTTTCAAACGACGTTCGTGGCAGGTGGGAGTTAAACTTGTTCGTAAGTATCACGGCAAGCTGAAGATGAGTGACACTGAATCCGTTATGTACACGGGAATTTTTTGTTGCATCTTCTCGAGTGAAGAAAATTGGGGGCCGACTTTGCCCAATTCCCGACCCGTGGTGGCAGCACTCGATTGGATTGGTAAATAGTACCAGGCTCCCCTTCGGGAGTTTGGTGGCTTGCCTCCCAGGGGCGACGCACGAGGACATGGTCATTATCATCGCGGAGGCATCGTTCCATCTGAAATGCAATGGCGTTCGGTAGTGAGTGCCGTTTTTGCGTACAACTTGCACAGTTTGCCTGGAATTTTCCACCATATGCGGGGTATTTCTTCTGCTCACCTTCACTTTTCGCGTATGCGTGAGTGTTTCGCGTTTTCCTTTTATTGGCTAGTGGTGTCTTTGCTGCAGGTCCTACTGCTGTAATCCGCTGCGTTTGATCGCTCGCGCTTATGTATTCGTGTTGCCCATGGTCCGTGGGACTTGTGTGCTTTGCGCAGAAATCAAAACGAAAGCCTCCCTGTTTTGCACAGCGGTTATTTTGTACGTCTTCCGAAGGCTTTCTTGGCGCGGAACACGTCCGCAGGGCATAGAGCCAGTTTTCAACGTTGGGCGCCAAGCACAAGCGCCACGGGAGAAAATACTCGCTTCAGACAGCAAACGATATCGCGAAGCACGAAAACCGGCGAAAAAACACACATATATACATAGCACTCTGCTGTCGCTAAATACGAGTGTTGGTATTCGGCATCAAACGCACATGTTGGCGGAATTGTTCCACAAAAAAAACAGAAACATAAAGTGCCAAACTTTGCTTCATCAATGGAACACATTTTTCGGGTTCGGACAGTCCCGAGAGGGATGACCTCTCGGAAGTCTTTGCTGTTGTGTCTCCCTGCTCATGAAGAGTGTCATAGAGATGTTGTGTCTTACATGTTTACGTGATGATAATATGCTTGCTGTTTCTCAGTATCCATTTTGGTATTTGACAGCAAAGGGCGCACATCTGTTCGTAAATTCGAACTTGTTCCACGAAATCGGAGACGTACGCTCTACCATATTTGAAATGTTTTACTTTTCGGAATTGAAGCTTATTTGACCGCTGCCAGAGTTTGCGAGAGGACTTCTGTGTCGCGTGGGGTGTTCCCACAATACGCAACATCAAGATCCTTGCCCCCTTTGCAGCCACGAAAAACCGCGCTTTTTATCGGTGGTTGACAACCACGCACGGTGTTTGCGGCACACGAGATACTTCACACGAAAATAAACTTAGCTGTTATCGCCTGCTGAAGAAATAAAAAGAGACCGCCAGAGAGGAAAACACCCCGCTAGAGAGTGTTGCTGCTCAGTTTCCATGTATGTATATCGGCCGGCTGTTTTGGTTCGGATTTGAAGTCCTTGACATAGAGCGAGTCCGAGCGACTATTCACCGGCCATCACGCACACCATCGATGTCTCGCGAGCCCCACACCTAACGTGTAATGTACCGACGGGTCCTCCGAGTGCCATGCAGAGGAAAGTATTAGAAAAAACGCTGTCCCATCAGGCAAAAACGAATGTAACCACCAAAAACGCCGGATTTGTACATGGGCATATCTCTTGACATTCTAACTCCATCGCGGTCTTTTGTTTTCTCTCGCCTCGGAATTTATGGTGTTTGACTATCAGCGCAACAAGAGCATCATCCAAGCGCCAACGAAAGGCATCCGCACCAGGAACAGCGGGCGGTGGGACGGCGGCAACACACGAGATGGTGAGTGCTGTGGACGGTTCGTTCCCCTCGCGTTGCTATTCGAACCAGTCAAAATTGTGCGGTCGGACAGTACATGCTTTGCTCAGGGTGCGTTTGCGGCGTCACTTACTCTTGACCTGCGTTCCGATCAGCGGATGATTGGTGTTCAATTGGTCATGGTGTTGGTTCGGGAAGATTGCTGCCGGGCACCAGATCAGTAGTGCACAGCTGGCGGATCGAGCACCGGCGAAAGTGCTTTCCAGCCTTCAGTCACCACTATGCCCTACAGAGGGCAAATCGGCAATGGTTGCATCTCTAGCGAGCCTGCACCATGTGTGTTGACTCTGTTTCCGACGGTCCCTACAACTACTCTCGAAAGTTTTGGTTTTGGGTGTGGTTGAGCAACGCCAAATTGACAATACGCAGACTTAGGAAAGCGCGGTTATCCTGCTGATAGCCGAGAAGCCACATGTGCATACAGTCACTTCGTGGTACCGACTTTATTGGTGTATTGAGGAACAGGGTGTGTTCTGAGCGCAGTTGACTAAGCGAGGCAAGGTCTCCCGTACATTCAAAATACCCCCTTTCCAATAGACGATGCGCGGCGGAAACCTTCGGTAAGAAACTGAAGGTCGAAGTATTGTGGGAGGAGAACGCGCCACCGACTGCACAGCGCTCTCAAAGTGCAGTTACAAGGAAGACGTCTGTCAACGGCTTTGTCGGTGGCGTTCTCGCGTGAGGCAACCAAATAGTTTTCAGCACGGGACTGTCTTCCAAGGCTTCAAGTGAAGAGTATCGTGAAAAAAAGCGCCCGGCACACAGTTTCGGTGATGGAACACCGACCGCTGCTTGTACCCCTGCGGCAAGCACGGGGCTGAATTCTGAACAATCTAGGATTGAGGCATGGCCATCCTTCTGGTGATATGTGTCATGAATTCACTGAATCTCTCGCTACTTCCCAGTGTCTCTGCCATGGGCGCTGAGAAACCGACCTACATTTACCTCTGGAATGTTTGTTCCTCTTGATCGTGCTTGGAATCGTGCTTTCAGTCATCGCGTAAAGCCGCCAAATATAATAACCAAGGGCAACGATGCTGTCTGGAAGATGGCTGTACCACGTGGCCATCGTTCGGCAAATATGGCAGCAAGAGGGCAGAGTTCTGTTCCCAGCACGCGAAGCCAGGAATGACTAACGTGAAACACAAGAGGTGCGGTCATCCAGGGTGCACCAAACATCCGTCATACGGCAAAGCAGGCAGCAAGACGGCTGAGTTTTGTGCCCAGCGCGCCAAGTCAGGGATGACAAACGTGAAAGACAAGAGGTGCGGTCATCCAGACTGCACGAAGCATCCGTCGTATGGAAAAGCCGGCAGCAAGAAGCCGGAGTTCTGTGCCCAGCACGCAAAGCCAGGGATGATCCATGTGTTGAGTAAGAAATGCGGCCATGCCGGGTGCACCAAACAGCCGTCATACGGCAACACCGGCAGCAAGACGGCTGAGTTTTGTGCCCAGCACGCCAAGTCAGGGATGACAAACGTGAAAGACAAGAGGTGCGGTCATCCAGGTTGCATGAAGCATCCGTCGTATGGAAAAGACGGTAGCAACAAGGCGGAGTTCTGTGCCCAGCACGGGCAACAGGGCATGGTTGATGTCATGAAGCGGAGGTGCGGTCACGCAAGTTGCTCGAAGCAGCCGTCGTACGGTAACGACCGCAGCAAGAAGGCGGAGTACTGCTCTCAACACGCGCAGCCGGGCATGGTCGATGTCGTCAACAAGCGGTGCGGTTATCCAGGTTGCGCGAAAGGGCCGTCGTTTGGAAAAGAAGGCAGCAAGAAGGCTGACTTCTGTGCCCAGCACGCGCAACAAGGCATGACCAATGTCGTCCGGAACAAGTGCGGTCATCCAGGTTGCACGAAGACGCGGCACTATGGAAAAAACGGCAGCAAGAAGGCAGAGTACTGTTCCCAGCACGCGCCGCAGGGCATGGTCGATGTCGTCAGCAACAGGTGCGGTCATCCAGGTTGCACGAAGAGGTCGTCCTTCGGCCACGACCTCAGCAAGAAGCCGAAGTTCTGTGCCCAACATGCTCAACAGGGCATGGTCAATGTTGTCGGCAAGAGGTGTGGCCATGCAGGGTGCCCGAAGCGGCCGTCATACGGCAAAGATGGCAGCAAGAAGGCTGAGTTCTGTTCCCAGCACGCCAAGCCAGGTATGACCAACGTGAAGGACAGGAGGTGCTGCCATCCAGGTTGCACGAAGCACCCGTCGTATGGCAAAGACGGCAGCAACAAGGCGGAGTTCTGTTCTCAACACATGCAGCAGGGCATGGTCGATGTTACGAGCAGGAGGTGCCGTCATCCAGGGTGCACAGCGAGGTCGTTCTATGGCAAAGACGGCAGCAAAAAGGCGGAGTTCTGCTCTCAGCACATGCAGCAGGACATGGTTGATGTCGTGAGCAAGAGGTGCTGCCATCCAGGTTGCACGAAGCACCCGTCGTATGGAAACGACCGCGGCAAGAAGGCCGAGTTCTGTTCCCAGCACGCCAAGCCAGGGATGACCAACGTGAAGGACAGGAAGTGCTGCCATCCAGGTTGCACGAAGCACCCGTCGTATGGAAAAGACGGCAGCAAGAAGGCGGAGTTCTGTGCCCAGCACGCGCAGCAGGGCATGGTCGATGTTCGCAGTAGGATGTGTGGTGACCCAGGTTGCAGGAAGTTGCCGTCGTTTGGAATCGACGGGAGCAAGAAGGCGGAGTTCTGTGCCAAGCACGCCAAGCCAGGGATGACCAACGTGAGGGACAGGAGATGCTGCCATGCAGGGTGCACCAAGCGTCCGTCGTTTGGAAAAGACGGCAGCAAGAAGGCTGAGTTCTGTGCCCAACACGCGCAGCAGGGCATGGTCAATGTCGTCCACAAGAGGTGCGGTCATCCAGGGTGCACGAAGCAGCCGTCACACGGTAGAACCGGCAACGTGAAGGCGGAGTTCTGTTCTCAGCACAGCGAGCGAGGAATGGTTAATGTGCGACATGGGTAACGCCAGGAGTAGCACTAAGACCTATTGCCGCATGTGTAGTCTCGTACCGTTCTGAAACGTCGTGGTTAGGTCCATTGTGATTGACCCCGCCAAGTATGCGCTAGGAACATGGCTCGCTTGACAAAGAGATTATTCGCGAATGTTCCCATCGTAAGAACATCCGGTCAGTCTTGACCAACGTTTTCCTTCACGCGCCTAGCGTTGAAGTGCATGTATCGTCACTACGTATTTCGCCTTTGGTTTCGTCGGCTTGAACCGCTATGTGCATCGAAGCAGATATCATGCAAGGTCGTGTACTTGGGATTGTTGTTAAAAGTGAAAGTCAAGGGAACAACATCAGGTCGAGGTCATGTACCGGAGGGGCAACGAAGCGGGAGCGCGCCCACTATTGTCGTGCTTGCAGTAAATTATGGATTGCCAAATGCACAGCGAGCTGAAAGGACATTTGCTGTTGTGGCGGTGACACCCAATACAATCTTGTTTTTTTCACAGAAGTCATACTGGCTTCTCTCGTTCGACGCTGCTGAGGAAGCTCCAATTTTGTGTTGGGCGGCGGACTATCATTGTGTGAAACATGTGGCAAATCAATCAGCTCCTCTTTCTTACAAGCACCCTGTTCAGGAGGTAGTACACTGGTCCGCTGTAGGTGGTATGGGTCCGGAATGGTGGTGCTGTGATCTGTTGGGGCGAGCAAGGGTGGTTCAAGCTTGGCCATGCATACGATTATATGCACTAGGGTGAAGGGTCGACCCTATGTTCCTTGACGGGTCTGGCGGCAACAATGTGGGACAGATTAAGGTGCGCAGTAGGCGATAGATGTCGGGGTAACGATACGGCATGGCACTCAAGGATGTGCGCGAAAACAGTTTCATGCTTGACTTACGTGCACCTTCCTTGACCAGAGCTCTTGTTGCCTTCGCAAACCGACTTGTTCTGGATGAATACCCGCATACTGCTGAGGGTGGTTGTGAGGGTGCAGTTGGGGCGTTCCTGCTGTATTTTTGCTCTTGCCCTAGGACCATTAGCATGCATGTATTTAGTGGGGGTTCGCGTGAGGCCTCCAGCTCTGAGGCCTGGGGTTTCACTGATGCACTGCCGCGCACACTGCGGTCGGCGCGGAAATGAATCTGGAAATATCTCGAGGCGTCAAGCCCTTATTATATCACGCTAGCAGTAGAGTGGGTGGGCGGTCTCACGTATTCTGTATTTTTCCTTCCCGTGGTTTTCTCGTATTCACGGTCATGAGAAATACAATGGTTGGCTTTATGCACATTTGAACATGCACTCAGGGCAGACCCCTCCATCCTTTTTTGGGCTGAATTTGAAATCGTTTTTTGCAACCCTGGTGTTACTGTAGTGTTCTGTCCAAAAATCGAGGATGATTTCTTTAAGTCTTGGATTTTGAAGTGAGGCCTCCTGCGCCGGCCTGTGTTCCGGCGCATACTTGGTTGCCTCCGGTATCAGAGTTGTGACCAGACTCACCTAACCCTTATCGGGGGAATGGTGTATGACAATAGTGACCTGCACACGCAGCGAAGTCCCGCTGGAACGCGGAGACAGAGGCAGCTCGCCAGCATTTGACTATAATATTAACCCTGGCCTCGTTCCTGCTTGCTACCGCTTACCGAAGCACTGGTGGTGGCACAAAGTATATTATCTAGCCACCGACCCCATCTTCCAACCTCCGATCTTCATGATTCGTCGACCGCTGTCCCTGCAAGGGACTTGCTATAGGAACCTCCTACCCGAAATGAATGCATGGTGAAATGGACCGGCAGGCTCGCCACGTAGGTGCCCTTGTAGGGCAGCCGTCATACGGTCGTGAGAGGCAAGCGGCTTCGCTGTTCATAAGAACCCGTACCACTCATCTCGCAGCCTCGAGATACTCCGTGACCGCACGGTATTTGCACATCTCTAGGAAATCCGGGTCGGTCTGCTAGCACCACCACTGCCTCACTCGATGCACGGAAGACCTACGCAGTCGCAGTACGGCGAGATGGGGAATCATCATCGCGACGGAGGATGCGGTGGCTATAGAAAACGAATGAAACCTGCGCAAGTGCATGTATGTGTGCACAGCATCCAAAAGAAACCAGCTGAAAACGCGTAAGATGTGACGTCTGTAGTAAGAATCGTTTAGAGAACGTCGATACGATGCAGTGTGTCCAGGCGGGTCGTTGAGGAAACATGACGATGGCACAGACACCGGCAACGCAACCTCATCACTGAACATGTTAATACGGCAAATGTTGTCAGTACGATGTGAAGGAAGAGTCGCGTGGGCTTCTGAGAACCAGATAAACGATGAATCAAATAATCAGTGCGACCGGCGATGGGGGGGGGCGCGGGCAGAAAGGCTATACGCAAGATCGATAAAGACCCTAACGAATATTCGCCACCCCGGGCTAGGCGAACCCCACTACCGATAGAATCGTCCGTCACACCAAACTCGGTACGGGCAGACGGAAAAGCGGTGGCCTCGAACACGTAAAGAAAGCATTGATAGGCGGTCGTGGTCGGGGTTCCTTCCACCAGCCGTGCACTTGTTGCGCATAGGCCGGGACCGGCGCGAAAGGCTTCGGGTCTTGCGTGATGGCTTTGCGCCTGGCGATGGCCGATAACGTCCACCCACCAAATCGTGCTCGAGCTGGCATTGAGCGACTCCTCGGGAGTAGGGTAGAAGGTGGGTGAAGACCGCCAAAGTCACCTTGGGGCAATGATAGCGGCGCAAAGGAATTTGGCCCCTAGACGCCATGAGTTCCAGGATGCGCTGCTGTCGCGGCAAAACTAGGTCGTCGACCAACGACGCAACCTTGAGCAACGCGCACTCCAAATCACGCCAATCCATGGTACCGCCCGAGTTCTGCCAAATCCTGCTCAGACCGAAAACGTGTGCCTGGACCTGTTGCCAACAACGAAAGGAACAGTGGGGTAGAGGGATGACGTTAGCCTGCGGGCGCCACGGCACTAAGCAGTTGACACCCAACAACTCGGGCAACGGAACGAACACAACGGTAGATATGTAGCCGACGTTGCACCTGAGGCACGACGCACACAACGACGTGTGGTCAGTACGCCGCCAACTTGCGACTGCGGCGGGCACACAACCACGTGCAACAACCTAAACCTGTGCACGACGACGGCGCATGTCAATAGCATGTACACGACACTTCCCCTTAGAAGATATCAACGGCTCGAAGCGGCAGTTACTCGACGGAGTGGGGGGAAGGATACACCAGAGCGTGCGTACCTGATGTGACGAACGTTTACACGTGAGCCAAGCCGCACCTTGTGGCGCGGGCAAAGGGTACCCAACGGCGTGTGCAAACTACTCAGCAGGCACCCCACGGCCCGGGTACCTTGTGAATTTCGTCGCTGGCATTTGCGCGACTGCGAGTGAGTGCCAGCCGCCGGTGCACAGCGGTGTGTGCACAGAAAGTATGACGGCACGAAAACAAAACTACCCCCCGGCGCGGCCGACGGGTGCACATGATGTTACCTGCACTAGACCCGACTAAATGCGCACACCATGGCGCGTGTGCAGTAAGCGGCAAACATGGCGCGACGGCGCGCGTGACACGTTTCGCTTTGTATTGCATTCCTACCGTGAATCAAGAAAGACATTAACCGCACCGCGGTCGGGCAACCAACGACCAAATACGAGCGCTCAACGGCCGTAAGACCGCCAGATGTTATGGCCAAGGGCAACAATGCTGCCTGGAGCCCGGCTGTACGATACGGCCATCGTAGGGCGAAGCCGACATCATGGAGGTGGAGTTCTCCTCTCAGCACTCCAAAGCAGGAATGATCCGTGTGTTCGGTAAGAAATGCGCCCATCCCGGGTGCGTCAAGCAACCGTCATACGGTAAAGCCGACAGCAAGATGGCGGAGTTCTGTGCCCAACACGCGCTGCACGGCATGGTCCACCTTCATGCTAAGAAGTGCGGTCATCCAGGGTGCACGAAGGGGCCGTCATATGGCAAAGATGGCAGCAAGACGGCTGAGTTGTGTGCCAAGCACGCCAAGCCAGGGATGACAAACGTGAAAGACAAGAGGTGCCGCAATCCGGGGTGCACAAAGCAGCCATTGTATGGGCAAGACGGCAGCAAGAAGCCGGAGTTCTGTTCTCAGCACGCGCAGCAGGACATGGTCGATGTTCGTAGTAAGAGGTGCGATCATCCAGATTGCACGAAGAAACCGTCATATGGTAGAGACGGCAGCAAGAAGCCGGAGTACTGCTCTCAGCACGCGCAGCAGGACATGGTCGATGTTCGTAGTAAGAGGTGCGGCCATCCCGGGTGCTCGAAGCAGCCGTCATACAGAAAAGCCGGCAGCAAGAAGGTGGAGTTCTGCTCTCAGCACAGGGAGCGAGCAATGATCAATGTGCGGCGTGCGTAACACCAGGAGTAGCGCTTAGAGGGTTTTTCGCACGTGTGGTCTCGTACCGTTCCCAAAGGTCGTTGTGTGGTTAGCGGTCCATTGCGATTGACCGAATTACGTATGCGTTAGGTACAAGGCTCGCTTGGCAAAAAAATTCTTGACAATTGTTCACATAGTGTGAATGTCCGGTCAGCCTTGACGAACAATTTCTTTCACATACCTGATGTGTAAGTGCATGTAGCATGACGATGCATTTCGCCTTTGGCTTCGTCGGCTTTTACACCTTAACCATGGAGGTGGGGGTTGCACAAGGTGTACCACGATCGTGTGCCTGGGATCATGTTTGGGCAGGAGTACAGGGACAGGGATACTCTGTCGTCTCGGGCCCATTGTGGATGTAGGTTTTGTAAGATGGGGTCATGCAATCGAAGTGAAAGGCGAGGCAACAGCATCAGTTCGAGGTCATATAACGGTGCGGGAACACGCTCAATATTCTCGTGCTAGAGGTTAATTTACAGGTTTCTCAATTTTTCGGATTGTCAATTGCACGGCGAGCTGAAAAGACTGGTGTTGGTGATGTAGCGGTGACACCTAAAACCATTTCGGTTATTGAAGAATATCATAGTGGCTTCTGCCGTTCGACGCTGCCGAGGAAGTTCCGATTTTCCGTTTGACGGCGGAAGCATCGTCACGTGAAACGTGCGGGAAATGATCAGCTCCTTTTTGGAAGTGCCCTGTCGAGTATTGTACTGGACTGATCCGCCCTAGTTGGTATGAGTCCGGAGTGGTGGTGCTGTCCTCTGTTGGAACGGGCAAGGTGATCGGAGCTTGGGTCATAAAAATGGCAAGGTGATCGAAGCTTGGGTCATGAAAATGAATATAAGGGTCGATGCCGTGCCCCTCGACGGGCCTGCCGGCAAGAATGTGATACAGATGAAGGTGCGCAGGAGACGATGGGTGCCGGGGAAGCAGAGTTGGGATATGTCACTCACGGTGTGCGCGAAAACAACTTCAAAGCTTAGACTGGTTGTAGACCCGCATGTTGCTGAGTGCGGTTGTGAGAGCTCAGTTGGGGCATTCCTGATGTAATTTTGCTCCTGGCCTATGTAGGATCATTTAGTGTGTTTATTCGGTTTTTGGGTGAGGGCTCCAGCTCTGAAACCTGCGGTTCCACCGATGCACTGCCGCGCAAACTATGGTCGGCGCGGCCATGAATATGTACTAAGCTGGAGTCGCCAAGCGTATGTTCAATCACACTCTAGCAGCTGGGTGGGTCGGCGGTCTAAGGAGTATGGCGTTTTCTCGTATTGACGGTAAGGAGAACTACAATTATCGTAAGCATGCACATTGCAACGTGCTGTCACGGCAGACGCCCCATCCGTGCTCGTGCCAAATTTGAAATCGTTTGCGGCCCCGATTTTGCTCGTGAAATACTTATTGGCTTGGTGTACATGCTCGTACAATTGACGTTGGCCTGTCCACGGCGAAGGAACAGCAGTATTCCAGCCAGTCGGGTGCGAAGCTTTGGTGGCCATGAGGGAGCGAGGATGTTGAAATTTTGGGTTTTGGCAGGTGGGCAAGTCTGTCCATGGGAGCTTGGTCCGGGCCGAGTCCAGTGGCGGCGCTGACCGACGTATTTGCAGGTCAATTCAATGTGGGGCAGGTGAAGCTGCAATATCGTCTTGTCGGTAGAATACCACGGAAATGTTTTTTGCCGTCACGTGTGTGATTCACTTTTTAGTTCAACGCCGAGTTGCTTGTCATATTTTGACCCACGCAATGTTGTTAATAGATAGGCGCTGAGTTGTTCTCGACAAGAATGTACAGTAACCTGGTTGTCGAAGAGAGTGTCTGTTTGACGGCTGTGGCGATGGGTGAAGAGCAGAGATTGGCCCGTTCACCGTTTTGTCTGTGGGCCGTATTCTGACGCCCCTATGGTCTTTTTTGGCGTCCAAGTTGCTCTGTTATCCCGTCGGACCTGCCGGGCCAAGACTCGAGACTCCGTGTGTTAGTTGTGCGTTGCAAGCCTTGCGCTAACCCGCATGGCACCAATGACCTGCCGAAATTTTTGCCTGCTTGTCTTACCCCGGACGTGCTGAACTCTTGCGCGAACAAATCTCCTCCCTACCATGTTACTGAAGACGACGTATCGACTCCGACCGGTCGAACGTCTCGAGGTTGAAAGCAACAGCGGACATCAATCCGTTCGTGGTCGTGGTGGCACTATGGCAGTCGTATACCAGACGCACTTGACAGGTCTTCTTAACCCCTTCCTCGGAGCGCGTGAGATGGATCTACGGCACTCCAAGCCGCGCATTCTTCAGTACTCGACAGGTTCGCCTGAGCGACATCGCCAAACGAACCGTCGATGTCGTTCGATGCGCATTGGTGCAGCTACACGTGAATTGGCGCGCGATAAAGAAGACAGAGCTTTGCCCTCGGGCTTGCTCGCTCATTCCTCGTTCTACATGGGACCGGCGTGTCGCCCCTACCCCTCAACCTGCGCGTGCCTTCTTCTGGTACACACCGCACGATGGATTCTGGTGGTCGCAAGATGTCGGGACTGCATCTCCCGTCTGACGTCTACGTCCTCCGCTTCTTGGACGACCCCCATTAAAGTCACGCGCCTCCAAGTTCACAGCGGCAGCGCCCTTTTCAAGGGGTGCTAATCTCCGAAACATCGACATGTCGCGTGGCGGCGTAATGAACGACTGGTTGCCGGATGACTTCGTGCGCTCCCATTAAGATGGCATGCTTGGTTGCTGGAGTCTTCTGGTGCTCTTAGCATTTTGTTTTTTTCGTTTCCTTGTCTTCTTTCTTTCGGCTTCATTAGTTCGCTAGGTCGAGCTTTCTCTATTCCCTGCCGCGGTTTGGCCAGTTGTTGTTTAGTGTCACGACCCCTCTTTTCTTTTCTTCGCTTCCGAAACGTTTGGTTTCCGGCCATTTTTGGTACGTTGTGGTGCTCTTGTGTGTTTTCGATTTATTTTCATCTCTTCGTCTTCTCTTGTTAGAGGTTGCACTTGTGTGTTTTCGATTTATTTTCATCTCTTCGTCTTCTCTTGTTAGAGGTTGCAGACTGTAGGTGTTTCATGACTCTTCTTTGTTGTCGGTCCCACGCTACCGTGGTGGTTGTTTGGCGTATCTTATCGTTTTGTCGATACAGGCCTTTTTCGTCGTTCCAACGACGTTCCATTTTTTCAGTCATCTACATTATTATAGTATTTTTTGGTGAAATATTTCATGGAAGTCCATGGAAGTCCATGGACGTCCATGGTCTTCCATGAAACCAGTCCATTGACTTCCATGGACTTCCATGAAATATTTCATGGAAGTCCATGGAAAAAATGAAAAGTTTCATGGAAGTCCATGGAAGTCCATGACACCATGTCCATGGAAGTTCATGGAAGTCCATGAAATATTTCATCATGGAAGTCTATGAAACATTTCATGGACGTTCAAGAAATATTCCAGTGACGCCAACTTGGTTGATAAATGCCAACAATGAGCCTTGGCTGTGTTCGACATTGGTCTCCATGAAATGCGTGCATGGGCTTCATTGGACTTCCAAGAAAATTTTCATGGAACTCCTTTCACTTCCATGAAAATTTTCATGGAACTCCATGGACTTTCATGGAAGTCCAAGGAGTTCCATGAAACTTTTCATGGACGTCCATGGACGTCCATGGAACTCTTCATGAAATATTTCATGGAAGTCCAAGGAGTTCCATGAAATGCCATGAAATGTTTCATGAACGTCCAAGGAGTTTCATGAAAAATTCCATAGAGCTCCATGGACTTCCATGAAATGTTTCATGGAATTCCATTAAAAATAATAAAAAAAAACATTATAATAATTGAGATGAATCACACGGCGGGCTCAAGGTGCATCTGCTCCAAGCCGAAAGAAAAGTTAGTGGTGAAAACCATCCTCCGCCCATCAGCAGAGCCGCGGGACAATTTTGGGGGGGGCGGGGACATATCCCCATGTATCCTCGGGTTTTCCGCCGACGCGTCGACGCTTCGGCGTCCCGCCCTCGCATGGTTTGCATTATTATCGCTGGCGCTGAGTAGCTGTGGAGATCGCAGAGAGATGGCAGACACGCCGTACAATACAGGGTCGTCTTCGCAATGTTCTCATGCACACCCCCACGAGAATCGAGGAGCAGCCGCTAGCCCGCCAGTCGACCGTGTAGCCTATTGGTCAAGTCAAACGTAAGAAGACGAACGCTACGAGTAGATTTGCGAGACTGTGTTCCCTTTTCGTGCAGTGCTAGAAGCAGCAATTATTCCATGGGCGTTCATGAAACATTCCATGGACGTTCGTTCATGGGCGTTCATGAAACATGTCATGAACGTTCATGAAAGCATGTCATGAACGTCCATGAAATTATTCCATGAAATGTTTCATGACAAAGAGTGAAATTATTTCATGGAAAGTTTCATGACAAAAATGTCATGGACATCCATGGAACTTTTCACGGAATGCAGTGAAAAGTTTCATGGAATTCCATGGAATTCCATGAATTTTTTCATGATAGACCATGGAAGTCCATGGAAGTCCATGAATTTTCATGATAGATCCATGGAAGTCCATGGAAGTCCATGAAATTCCATGGACTTCCATGGTCTTTCATGAAACATTTCATGGACGTCCATGAAATGTTTCATGGAAGACCATGGAAGTCCATGAAACGGTTTCATGGAAGTCCATGGAAGTCCATGGAACTTCCATGAAAATCTTCATGAAAAAGTACGAAAATGTACAAGCCCCCATTTTTTCGTCGTCCCGACGACGTTCCAGTTTTTCGTCCGTCCGACGACGTTCGTTCCTCTTTGTCGTTCCGGCGACGCTTATTTGTTTTCGTTTCATGTGTGTCCTGTTTTCCCATTTCGTTTGGGTTCCGCCCTGTTATGGTATTTGTAGCGTTCGCCTTTTGCAGCTCTCCCGTTGGTTTTTCTTCGTGTAGTCCCAGTTTGTTCCTTCCTGTACAACCTTCTTTTGTTTTAGAGGTCAAATGATGGTCTTGCGACTCATCGAGTGAGACGTGTGGGAGGGTGAATTGTGGTATTTTGGAGCTCCGCATCCTCAATACTCTCATTTGGATTCGACAAGGAATTATCAAGTTCCGAGATTTTCGTATCATCTGCGTATGAGAACCTCCAGGGTGAGCTAGTGTTATGGGATTTGAATGTAGGAAAGTACCAACGGTAGCGCGGGCTAATGCCCAGAGGAAAGTGCGGGAGAATTTACTCCCGATTGAAGGATAAAGCAGGGGACAGGACCTTTGTAGCCCCTGTTAGAGGGAGCTGGTTTGCCCCCACATGCTCAGTCTACCACAGAGAGCAAGGAATCAGCATGCACTGCTATCCAAAGAGAGGAATCAACATGTGAGTCTTCACCAGGGTCAAGGATTGCTACACGTGTCTGTATCATTGCAACATGCTCATCTTAAGACCATGTTCAATCATGATGGTAAATTATTGCACCTACGACAGACTACAGTATGATCCCTCCTGACAATGCTCATCATACAAGGCGTTCAGTCACAATGATTTTGGTCAATTGTTTTTTCTACGACATGTAGTAAGACTACAGCCAACAACCGAAAACCTGCAGCATATTATTTTGGCTTTTCCCCTGTTTGAGCCTTTGCCGACCAGGGAACTTCACCCGTTACAAGTCTAAACACTACACTCAGTAAACGCCTGAGATTTAAGAATATATGGCAGTCAAGAAATTGAGCTTCGAAAAACTCAACATCTAAGAACTTCAGCACCATGTGCGAACTCAGTTGAGAAACCCTTACACAAAAAGCTATACAGCTACCGTTCCTAGCTCCACCTTTGGAACTTCGTACGAACCCCAAGCCTCGGCTAAAACTAGAGGTTCTTACCGTAGGTTGCGTAAACGATATCACACCTTCTGGGTCAATTTTCAAAGCTCCATCGCTCGGCAGGAAAAACGGTAATGGCGTCGAGACAATCGGCGTTGAAAGCATCTTATGGAGAGCTTTCCAAAAATGCGCCATTTTACTGCGGCATGGCCTTCGTTGTCTAGTAAACGGGCTTCGACAATCCATTCAGGGGGTGTGGTATCTTACACCAAGTACAGCCTACGGCAAGTCGGGAGCTAGCTGTACACTATTTTGCAACTACAACATCACCAAGACACAGAACAACGCTACAACAAACAAGGCAGGAGGGACGAGGGACAAACAAACAACAATATTCTAGGACACCCTTGAACGAACCCGGAGACGGGAGACGGTGATCAGCAGCCACGGCCTTGAACCAGCCCAGGCGCCAACACCCAGCACCCCACCGTAGGTGGCGCAAGATGCCACACACCCTGGACCAATTTCCAACGCTCGATTACTCCACGGGAAGGAGGATGCACAAATGAAACAACGATACGTTTTCAGAAAGAAAGCTCCCCACGAGACGGCGTGTACGACGGCGTTTTGGGCGCCGTCATTCCTTATGGTGTGGAAAATCGAGCTATGAAGATCGGTCTAACGGGGGGGGGGGGTGCTATCATCTGTCACCTACGGTATCCGCACCCCCGCCAGTAGAAAATTAAGAATCGTCTTCTGTGAGGCCTGCCTACACGGCAGTTATACCAAAGAAGACACGACCATATATACATTGCACACCTTTCTTTCGACGGGAAGACCGAACAGAACGACACACCGCACAAGCCAAAACCGGTCGCGGACACCACATCAACAATCTCCCACATACACACACCCCCCGTCATCCCTTCCAGGGTCTCATTCGAAAAGCAAGGAAAGCACTAGAAGTACGTCTACTAATTCCAGACAGCGCCCTTCCAGACAGCGCCCGGGTGTTGCCGACGAGTGACGCTATACGGTCGGGGAGTCAACTCTCCTTATGCTGTCGGGTAGGGAGACAGACACACCGCGTCCTATTTCGCCGTACGATGCCCGAAACAGAGAGACCGCCTTCGCGAGACTAACAAGTGTATGAGAGAAAATAGAACAGGGAGGGGGCACGCAGACCCTATTGTCCTAACGCTAGCCCTATAACCCAACTTCCCCGCTTACATGCTTTATCCAGCATGTTTACGTAATCGAACTACTAGAATACATGCTTTCTCCCAAACGTTTGAGAACTCACACCCAGCCAAAACGTGCACCCCGCTACCGTGGCACCGGCCCGGACCGTGTCGAGTAGGAGCACGAACTGGGTGAGGACAGCCAACTGCGTGGCCACCCGACGGTGAACAACAAGGAGGAAAGCGCAAGAAACAGCTCAACGGCACGCTGGCCGCTAGTTCCATCGTAAACGCACACGAACAAGTTCTTGTGGCCGGGGTAGGCCACGGCACGGCGGCTACTACTGCTGTTATGGCCTATCCGTAATGGAGCAAAACACTCGAGCAACGACGTTTGAGATGAGATGAGCAACACAGGGGTGGGTGCTGTATGCGAGGACCGGGCATCGCCTATACGATCTTACACGTGCTCTGCACGCTTCGTGGGAATATGTGCGTGCGCCATTACACCATCATCTCCCTCTCTCTGTTCGCGCGGTAACGGAAACACTTCGAAACGTACCGGGAACTGACCGGAACGAACCGCTTGGTCAACAGCAAAACACACTGAGAATTACCACGGAATGAACCGTGACAAACACACAAGTTAACTACTACGGAACGGACCATCATCCACACACAAGGTCCGGTAAAAAAACAGCAAAACGTAGTGGGAACTACTACGGAATGAACCGTCATCGACACAAAGGTCAGGACAAAAAAACAAGCCAAATTACAGGGGGAGGGACTTCGACAAACATACAACCAAACACCAAGTAAAAAGGGAAATAAAACGGACACATGCACACAACAGTAGTGACGCAAAGACTTCTCGGATACTCACGACGCTACTCCAGACCCCGCCACACACGACAAAATCGCGGACAAATAATGGTACAATAACCAAATACGCTTAGAACACCTACTACACGAGCGCGAGGCCTAAGGCGCTACTACACCCTCTGTTGCCTCTCACCACGAGAAGAAAGAGAACCGCCAAAAAATGGAAAAGGAGGGGGGGGGGGGGTCCACGCGACTAGCGGGCGGAGCCCCGCTCGATTCCCGCGTTGCTGGGGTTCCGCGGAATCGGTCTGCCGGCTCTTAGGACCGCGGGACGTAGGGTTCGGGAGAGGTCTGACTCCTGCGAACGAAACGAACAGTGTTCGGTCAAACGGGTCGGGGAAGCGAAACTTTAGAGTTGGCGACGATGAAATGCCTGCCGACTCGTGTGTTGCTCAGGCAAGGCGTAGAGAGACGCAACTGTTCAATGACAAGAGCGGTGAGTAGTTTTTGTTTTGCGTGGGGTGTGTACGCTTGGTTGGGCGTCGATGACTGATTCAGCAAATATGTAGCCCTCACTCAAACTACAACTAGTAGCCCTCGCTCGAACCAAAGCGTCTGCGGGGTTCCCTTGCCAACGTCAACATCAACCCCAAGCAACATGTCTTTTCGGCGGTTCGCCTCGCAGACCCCCAACCCCAACCCATATCACCATGTCTTATCCCTAATAACATGTATTTTTACCTCTGCAAATCCCATTCCGCCCCCGTCTCAGGCCAGTTGTGGAAATAGTTCCCAACTGGGAATCCCGATAATACGCCTTTTACATCCAAACCCCCATGAGGCCGCAGGAGTTCTGCGTACTTCGTTGGAAAAGCTCACGAAAGCGTTTTGGCATTCAGCACTCGCCTCACAGAGACCCGTTTGCATTCAAACCTTCGAGGCCGCGTAGAGCATTGCTGTGAGCCTCTTCGAGCAAAGTTTGGGGAGCTGCGGTGCAGTGTGTGTTCACCATGCTTGGTAAAATAGGAATTCCAATTTGGAATTGCTGGACGATCCTGGTGGGAATTCCTCATGAATTCTCAACTGGAATTGGTTGGAATTCCAAATTGGGAATCGTGAATTTGCTTTCATATCATTGCATACTCTACGCACACTGCACTCTAGCTGCCCAAACTTGGCTCCGAGAAGCTCACAGTAGTGGAGTGTACAGCCTTATCGGTTAGATGGCAAACAGGGGTCTGTGAGGCGAGGACGAACTGACAAAGCGCTTTGGTGCTCTCTGCTTGCTGCCCAGTACGCAGACCTCCTACAATTAGGGGGTGGTGGAGCATTATCTCACGATCCCCCGGATTTCCATCCGGAAAATTATTTTCCATAACAACTGACTGGCCTCATGAGATATCTCCTCCGCCGCACTCCTACCACTACAGTAGATGTATTGTCTGCGGGTTCCCTCGCCAACGCGAAACCCATACACCATACACCGTTTGCGGGTCCCCGTCGCGAACCCCAACCCTATGTATCACCTGCGGATCCCCTTCTGCCGCCGTCGCTTGAGGGGCCTCCTCCGCCCCGCTCCTGTTGCCTCTTCCGCTGAAGGTCCGGCTCATCATGCGGCCCTTGCGGCCACTACCGCCGCCGCCGCCGCCTTTTCTCCTGCTCTTCTCGCCACGCCCGCCGCCCCCCTTCGAGCCCTCCCCGACCGCTCTGCTCCGCCCCATCTCCATCGTGTCGAAAATACCACCGATTTCCTCCTCCTCGTCGTCGTCGTCATTGTTGCTGCTGGAGAAGCCTTCCCTGGTAAGGGTGCCAGTGAGGCCCTTGCTGCTGATGCGGCCGCTTGACCTACCGCGGCCGACGGTGGCCTTGGATGCCGCCGCCGCCGCCGCCGCCCTTGACGCCTGCGTCGACGAGAAGCGGCTGCTGACGCTTCCGCTGCTGTAGGCAGTGCCGTCCGAATGGTCCTGAAAAAAAAAAAACAACATGACAAGACAGGTTCAAGGATCACGATGCAAATTACAAAAAACTGTAACTATACTTCTAATGCATGCAAAACATCATGTTTTAGTTTCTTTTGCGTGAAAAACGGGGGGTGTAGACCAATGATGCGAAGCGGGTGGCTAGAGGAAACTGCGGGTGGTCTAACGAATCTCCCAGGCGGGAGCGCTTGGTACTGCTGCTCTGATAAAACAAGCAACACACCTAGATCATTTCAACACAATGCGTCCATACAGGCCGAAATGCTCTATGCACACCGGTAGTACAGAAGAAGATGCCACACCGTAAGGTTGCAAGTCAGCGCACAGGGGTGCGATCGATTTTCAAAGGGCAATTTTCTCCACAACCAGGAGGGTGCGAGCGCCAACTGATACTTCTCGGGAAAGCTCTCGACGGGATATTTCCAAAACCGCCCCTTTCGACAGTGGTAACCAACCTCCTGGTTGTGGAGAAATTACGCTTTCAGAATAGCTCGCACCCCTATGCCCCGACTCTCAACCTTACGGTACACTACTAGGGTACCACCTCAATGCATGGTTCTTGGATGGGAAGGTTTGAGCCTGCATTTCTTTCACATTTAAGACGACGCAAGTACCACTGGAAGTACCAGCACGAAGAGCAGCAGCAGCAACAACAAGAGCAATGATGACGCGAGTCATAACATAGAGAAACAAAATCAAAGCACACTCACAAGAACAACAATCGATGAGAGCTGCAGCCAACAGTAGTGTGCACGAGACAATTACAAACCAAGAACACACAAGACGGCCGCCAAACTGTCTTTGCAGAGCCTGTTCCCCGCGGGGAGATGTCCCTGTGTGCTGCTCGGGGAATCGGAGAGACACAGGGAGTGCTCCCGCTAACGCGATGGACCCACTGCTAATGAATACTATGTCTATGACATACAGTTGAGTGCCCGCACTAAAGAACCTCTAGTTTCGGTGGGGGCTTAGGGTCTTTTCAGTTCCTAGAGGTATGCTACGAACGGTCGCTATACTTGATTATTGTAGGGGCCTAGAGGTATGCTACGAACGGTCGCTTTACTTGATTTGTGTAGGGGTTCCTAACCGAGATCACAAATCGTGTTCAAGTTCTTTTGAGTTTTTCGAGGCTCGATTTCTTGATTTCACAAAGATCCTGCCTGAGTGCTGGCGCTACACCTGAAAAAAGCAAAACAAAAAACACGCCCGTCGGGGTTTCCGCTTTCTAGGCGTTTGCTTCTTCTCACCGAGGAAGAAGCGACTCTTGCCCTCTGCATGGGGTTCTGGTAGACATCCCCCTGAGGCGACAACACGCATCGAAGGCGGTGGGCACGTGGGTAGGTGAGTACGTTGGGCATGTGGGTGGGTGGGTGGGTGGGTGTGGGTGAGAGGGTGGGTAGGTTATCGTAAAGCATTGCGCCTGGTCTATGCCCTAGTGTCCCTTTTTAGGGTACGTTCGCCTGTGACCACGGGAATCGACCGCGTCAAGTGTTGGATCAGTACGGACGGACATATGAAGGTACTGGGTAGAGAGAGATCGGAACGGTTTTTAATGTGAAGAGAATAACAACAACAACAACAACAACGTCCTCAGGACAAATATGACGGGGAGCGGTGGACAGGAACGCCGGCTTGTGGTAGG
>FN649755.1:3320918-3342553 GCA_000310025.1 Ectocarpus siliculosus
AACCAAAAGACGGGTCCAAGCAACACCTACCTGTGGTGGTAACTTGTACTTTATAACACACGTAATTTGTTCGCGCTCATCAGGGACATCAAAACACGAGCAAAAAATGAAATCCGGGTAGAAACCCAAACTGACTTGAAGCCACACGTGGGCTTTATACTTGTGTATTTTGTTTCGTGCACAGAAACACCAAACATGGCGAACCCCCGCGCGCGAATCCCTTGACCTTTGGCCGGATGGCAACGCCAACAAAAACTTGGCTGAAAAACAGCTAGGGACACCCGGAGAGCACACAATACCATACGACAGCAGTGCCAACCAATAAGAATCTCACAAAATAAATACTACTTCCACATAAAAAAAAACCTCCCCGGCTCTTCTTTCTCTGCGCTTGGTTCATTTAGTTCGTTGTGGTTTTGAAAGCGAAAAAAGAGACAGGCAAACAACTCCCGTCCCGTGGTGAAAAAAAAAAAAAAAAACACTCGCCGTGTTGGTGACCGCTGACGGCAGCGGACCCCCTAAGCGACCGCTTCATTTGGAGCGTGGAGTCGACGCCCTCGGGGCTGACATTCCCAGTGCCCCCCCCCTCCCGGTCCTGCCGCAACGAATCGTGGCGATCGGAGACGGATCTAGGCCGGGCCCGCGTGCTTCCAGAAGCCTGAGGAAAACAAATCGCAGTAATATGGGGACATACCACATTGGAGATAAATATGCATCCAATATTCGTGTGCAGGAGCGCTGGTTCGGAACGGATGTACGGCATTCACCGCAGGAAACCGGCTTCAAGTGTGCGTTTCGCGCCGTACTTACGAGCGCGTGGCGGGTTTCAACAGGGGGAAAGAAGGGGAGGTGTGCGAGTGGACGAACGGCATCTTCGGCGAACGCTAGCGAACCACATACCATGCGGGTCAACGATCGATGTGAGTGTGTGTGTGTGTTTTTCTTGTTCTTAATAGCATCGACCGCGCTAACCGGCTGACCAATGAAAAGACGTCAGACTCAATGACTGCGGATAAAATCACCAAATGCTTCTATCGGCCACGGTCTGTGGGACCCCTTCAGGGGGCGTCATGGGGGAGGCTATGCTACTCTCCGGACGAAAAGACAGATACCGTAGTGTGTGTGCGTGTGTTTGATTTCCTCCGCAGATAGATTTGCGATGAAGTCATAGCGTAAGCGGAGCAATACCTGGGTTTCTACGATACGCCGGCAGGCGTGACAAGATAGTTCGGTAACCATCTTGTGTGTCTGACTATATGTAGAAGTATGTGAGTACTCCGTTTTCAAGGATGGCCCAATGCGGGCGAGCTTATCCATTGTGTGGGTTGCCATGATCGACCATCGTCGTTTCGAGGACTCTTCCAATAAAAGCACGCATGCATGTAGTCTGGCAGCGGGATTATAGGACGAAAACTCTTCCAGCCAGCACCCGCCACAAACCAACTCACATCAAAAATCGCTCACGGTGCACATTCCTTTCGGTGACTACCCCGCTTGCAGCATTTGCCTAAGATGGGTGAATCGTCCTCATGTACCGTAGGTGGCATGATATTGAACCGATTTTCAAAGCTCGATTACTCCACGACGAAGAGAACGCCGAAATGAAATCAAGGGATACGTTGTCGGAAAGCTCTCGACGAGACGGTTCCGATGCCTCCCGCCATTTTCGGCACCGTCATTGCGTCTCCTGCCGAGAAATGGATATCCGAAAATCGGTCCAGGGGTGTGTGACATCTTACGCAGCCTGCGGTAGCCAAGCCAAACAAAAAAAAAACATCAAGCGTCCTTTGACGCTCTTGATTCCGCTCAACATATCAACAATTCTATCTCAACCTCGCTCCAAAAATGAATCGATTGCTCTCCGGCACGCGGAACGCTAAATACTCGAGCAGCCAATGGCAAGGTCTTCCGACTTTCAAGCCATGCATGTCGCTATCTTCCGCCGTCCGCGTCCAAGCTATCACCTTTGAATCCTTCGCAGCCGCTGCCGCAGCCGCCTCCGCCTCTTCCAGTTCCCGGTTCTGTCGCCTCGACGCCCGGATGACGTTCATGGCACACCACCCCACCACCGCGAGGAAAAGAAACAACCCCAAGAACATCGGCAGGTATTGCTGTGCAGCAGCCCCAGCCGCAGCAGCAGCAGACAAGGGATGCAGCAGTACGGGCCGGAGAAAAGAAACGTCAAAATCGGGTCGAAGCATGAAGTGTTCGTTGTTGTTTCATCGCGGAGTAAAGGTTGGTATGTTGAGATTAGCATAGGATCTACAGCTGAGGATTGATTCCACTGCAGGTGTTGCTTCTGCAGAGATACAGCACTCGACAGGAAAAGCAGTAGCGCCGAAAATGGCGGCGTTGGAACCATCTGGTCGAGAGATTTCCGAACAGACATCCTTTGAGTTCGGCACCCTCTTCATCGTGGAGTAATCGAGCTTTTTACAATCGGTCCAGGGGATGTGATAACCTTACGCAAGCTACTGAATGTACGGTTTTCATGGCGCTGCGAGAAAAACAAAGGAGAGCATCGGTCGGTGAGTGGCTGAGGTGGTGCTTTGATAGTGGTCAGTAAACGAATATCAGAGCAAAGCAGTGAGAGGGGAAAGCATTGTGCGCGTGGTTAGCGTACCATACTATAGCAAAGACTTGATAAGCTAGCGCAAGCGGCGGGATAGATATCGTCAGCGGCGAAGAGATGGCAACCCCCGTAGACCGATTTTCAAAGCTCGATTGCTCCACAACCAAGCAGGTGCCGAAAGAGCTCGACACGTCGTCTACGGAAAGCCCTCGACGAGATGCTTCCAAAACCGCCACTGACTGCTGTTGGGGTCAGCACAAAATCAATCTTGGTTGTGGAGCAATCGAGCCTTGACAATCGGTTTCAAGGCGAGGGGTTGCCGTCTCTTCGCCTCTTGCGGTGTACCACGGTACGGTACACGGTGCGGTACAGACAATCTTGGTTGTGGAGCAATCGAGCCTTGACAACCGGTCTAAAGGGAGGGTGCCGTCTCTCCGCCGCTTGCGGTGTACGTACGTAGCGTGATTGGTTAGTTATCCACAGCTGAAGTAGCGAAAAGGACATCGTAACGACGTTCGAAACTTGAGCATTTACCACCATACATCCCATGTATGTCTGTTCTTCGTTACCGGCAGACTCGGGTTTGTTTCCTGCAGTTGTACACACCCACGATACAGCAGTAGACCATGCGACGATAAATCCGCCGGGAGTACGCGACATTGCTACTGCTGCTGCTGCTGCTGCTGCTCCACACTTGGGAGCCGTTCATCGTACACCCCGCAGTCCGGGAATTGGAAGTATCTCAGGAACCCGCAAGCCAACAGCCCGACGAAGTAGTTGCCACCCCGTTGTGGTACACACTTTGATTCCTTCTCAAAACATCAATAGAGCGCGTGCGTATGTGAATATGGCGTTCGACTTCGACTGACCGTGGTCATATCTCGAATGGGCAGTCTTTCTGTGTTTGTATTTATGTTTCCTAATACTTGTAGGGCGGTTGGACAACGCCTCTCTCGATGGTTCGGTGTACGTATGTAGAACTGGCGCAGCGAGCGCCGCGGGCATAGCGGTGGCTTGCTGCAGATTATATACTCGTGAGAGCAGGCCGTGCGGGACAAGCTGTTGTTCTGCAAAATGAAAAACTGCGTACCATCCGAGACGCCGAGCAGAGGAGGACGTGATGACTCGCTGCTGCCTACACGTACATATATATGCGACACCTCCACCAGAAAGACAGCAGTATGCGTGAGAGTACACAGCCAGCAGTTTACCGCATGGCATGCGCTCTACAAAGCAGTGCATGTCAACGAACTCACGTGTACCACAAATATTCAACGACTATTAGACTAGTCTCTACAACTTGGCTGACGATGACGGCACCGGACACAATGAGACAGCCAATTTTTCCTTTTGTAATCTACGTAGACGTAATCAATACTCATGCTCTGGTGTTTCATTTGGTGTGCTACTACTGCTGTAAGAGGAAACCAACACAGCGGTGCGAAATAAGCGCTTCAACAGTAGTCCCCGCAATCGCTTGGTCAATCATCCTCGCTTGACGGCCTCCTGGGATACTGCTGTACGTTGGTGCACATCGGTACTCCCCTCTTCTTTGTGGAACGCAAGGGATGGGGGTTCGAGCATAATGCTGTTTTGATGGATGACGGCGAAGAGGGCGAGCATTATTCCCTCTGTCTTTGCTCCCGTCTCTTCGTCAAGCAGTGGAGAGGAATATCGCCGTATCGGTACCTGCTGTGGTACCTGCTGTGGCAGGCCGGTGCTGCGCCGCAGATTGTTCAACCTTTGTAGCTGTGGCAAGTGGCAACCTTTGTGGGTATCTCGAAGACAACGAATCGGCACACAAAGTATTAATCTATAGCTGCTGCGTACTCTGCTGTAGTCATCCTCCCTTGCAACACGATCAAACCTGCAAAGCCTCAAAACTATCTGTGTCTCTGTGTGTGCCTCCCTCTGCTCTCTCGCTCTAGCTCTTGCTCTCTCTCTCTCTCTCTCTCTCTCTGTGTGTGTGTACGAGTCTGCTGGTCTAAAGGAAGCACCGATGATTACACTTCCGACACGGGGCAAACACATGTGAGCAGGCATGACAACACAAGGACAAAATTCATCTACTTAGACTACATCTGCTGGCTGACCTCTCTCTCTTCTCACCTCAACGGACTTGGCCATCTCGGAGTGGGCGCTTGGCTCCCCTTCTCCTTCCTCCTCCTCCTCCTCCTCACTGGTGACCCCCGAGTCCTGCGCCATCGCGGCCTTCGGCGCCAGCAGCAGCAGCAGCAGCAGCGGCGATGCGGTGGCGGTACTACTCTCCTCGCCGCCTAGCCCGACTGCTCCCCACATCATGCCGCCGCCTTTACGTCGAACTACTCTACGTCGAAGTAGAGCTGGTGATCGAGTCCGCCCGCCGGTTGGTCGCGATGCCATGAGTCCCTGATGGTGCACACAACAACCCTGGCTCGTGCCCACCCTTCGCCTTGGCGTCGTGGCTATCTCCCTCCCGCAGACAGGAGACCCACACCAACAGCAAGCAATCGGGAAGCCGCGAGACAGAGAGGTAAATAATGTATGATGAGTTGTTGTATGATGAGTTAGTTGCTTCTGCTGTGTCCGTTGTTGAAAGGCAAGCCAGCAGCAGACCTCAGAAAAAAAAAAACAATTGTTTCTTTAGTTCTGGACCCCGAGTTGTCAAGTAGGGGTTTTGAAAAAAAAAAGGGGCGCGCGCGCGGCGTGATCGTCCCTGTCCCTGAACCTTGAACCAACACGCCTGCGCGCGAACGGATATGAGAGCCTTATTCGACGGCGGGCGGGCGGGCGGAATCCTCGAATCCTCAGTGATCAGTCACTGCGTCACTGTCTGCAGTCCAGCGTCTGCAGGGGACCACGGGCACCAGGTCCACAGGTCACAGGTCCCCAACATCGAAGTTGCTCTGTGCGCAGCATCGAAGTTGCTCTGTGCGCAGTGCGCAGGTATCGTACATAGGTTCGGGTTTTCTACTTCTCCCTCAATCTCGAATCTCGATGGTCGGCGGCAGTGATGGGCCTTTCCCACACAGCCGCGTCACAACCTTGCCCGAGCTTCGCCGACTGCTGTACATTGACCACACATCTGGTCTCCACACACACCCAGTCTGCCTATTCGTCGCTCGGTTGCGATCACAATTTCTTCGTATGTATACGAACTATGAGCTATAGACTATGCATTTATCCCAGAACCCGTCAATCAACTGCCCTGCCCTCTGCTGATACCCACCGTCGTCGCTCACCGGGAGAATTCTTGCAATGGAAGAGGTCGAAATCTCCAAGCCTCTACTACTACTGCTGTGTACATATGACTGACTACAGTGCTATCTACAAACTACCCTTCGAACGGCGGCAATAATAGGGTTGGTCTCCGCCGGGGGTCAGCATGATGGGGCCGAAGAAGTACACCTCCGTCTCCTACAAATCGTTGTTGTGGTTGTTGTTGTCTTGACGTTTCAAAACCGTTCCGTTATCTCTCCCCAGTACCTTCTTTCCGTACTACAGCAGCAGCGTCTACTGCGCTGTATGTAGTCAAACACTTGGGCGGTCGATTCCCGTGGTCACAGGCTTACCCAAAGAGGTACACTAAAATAAAATGGACCCGAACAACCGAAACCGCAAGTCAATAGAAATCAACGACATATACACTCCGCTCTCCTCTCCTCTCTCCGCTCTCCACCTACGCGAGGTACCCAAAGAAAGAGAAGGAAAAGACAGAAAAAAAAATAGTCCAGAGAGCAGGTGCTCGTGCAAAATGTAAAAGTTTGTTTTTGCGACCGGCCTGGATACCCACACACCATGTTTATTGTGGTTCCTCTTGGGATTTGAATTACACGTATGCATCGTCCATGCTCAGATACATGCAGTTAGTTGTGGAAAGCTCAGATGCTTGCGATGCTAAGCGTGGTCGCGGGAAAGTATGACTGACTGCATCAGCACACCAACAGCAGGTTTATTTGCAGCTTCATATATATGACGCCGTGCATTCTATCACGCTTGCTTACTACTGTACTGTAGTGAGAGAAGGCCAGGGGGGCGGAGAACGCAAACCAAACAACCCTACCGGCCACGAGGCAACCTGTCGGGGTCAGAATAGATTGAGGAAATATGTATGGAAAAGAAGGGCCACGCGTGTCGTGCAGGCGACACATGGTACACCACCAGTATAAATGCTTCGTTGTTGGAATGGTTGCTCTCGATAGGTCCCTGCTTCATTCACTGGTTAGATGGGTTATATGCAGCGCAGCATTTTTCGGGGAACGGATGACAAGAACGGCAACCACACACATACGTATGTATGTGGTCACAACGTCACAACCAACTGCTGGGCTTGCTGCTTGCTGGTGCTCTGGTGCTATGCACCATTCCTACAACTGACTGCGCTGTTTGCCGGGCAGTTCATGCAAACAGGGAGGACAGGCTGTGGTACGCCGCTATTGTTGGGGTGACCGGGTTTTGAAAAATTTTGTCTCGGTCTTTGCGAACAACAACAACCCAGCCGTGCAGCTATAGTGGCCACAAGCAAGCACGCACACATACATACGCTCGAGTATTACTATTATCAGAGGTGCGCATACCAGAGTATCTTCAAGACGACACTGGTTCGGCGGCCCCACATACCCACGAGAGCTTGGGGCACTTCGAGGCCCGGCCCGGCGAAAGAAGACCCGCGCGAGCCGGACGGCGGTTACTACCTGTTACCCCCATACCATTTCATCCTCGCGCAGGAATGGCAGCTGGCTGCAGCGTGCACGCTCAAGGAGGAGGGTCTTCGGCGTCGATAACTGGACGGCCATGTGAACGGCGAGTCACCTCTACCGCTGTGATCCCTACTAGCGGTTGCTGGCTCCTTCTATTCTCGGCGCTCTTGCTGGCCGTCGGGACAGGTGACGCCCAAAACGACGACCAATCCTACGCTGAAGATGGCACGGAACGAGGGCCCAACTCCAAGCTCGCCAAGAAGGCTGAGGTAGGTGCTCTCCTCCGTGAACCACACACGGACAGGCCGTGTCCCGTCGCTGCACCACCACCACTGCGCTGTGTCGTTGCAAAAAAACAAAAAAAGCGCATCCGGCATCCGGGAGAACTTCGTAGATTGTCGATGTAAAAAACATGAACATCGTATGTAAAAACATGAACATCGTATGCATCAAATGTATGTACGCAAGTATCTGCAACTCAATGTAGGCACCCGGGAAAAATCTGGCGAGCGAACAATATCTAGACTACATTCGGCGGCAACGAGAGGTGGACAATAAAAAGCACACTCTCACGATAACGTGGTTTCGAATCTCCCCGGATGGAGAGAGGAAAACCTTCCAGACACGTGCGGATTTCGCAAGTACCAACAACAAAGCGGAGGGACTTTTGAACCCTACACAGACAATCGAAAAATCGTGATGGAACGCTGAACGCTGCGAGGTGCTGCTCCCTCCCAAGCTCCACCAAACGTTTGTACGTATGCGAGTCTCCGGTGTAGCTGTACGTACACGTTCTACTCGAGGTCCCCTGTCCAACTGTTCCTCCACTCTGCGGATCTTTCCGTCGGTCTGAGATAGGTCACCCTTACGTAGACCAAATGCTGTTGCTCACGTGGAAAAGGAAGAAGCTGATTCAGGATCTGCCTTGAGGCAAAAGAATGGCAGTACAGTACCTTGTTTCCGGGGGGGTGCCGGGAAAATGTCTGCAGCAGGTAGATGATTGGTTTCCATGCTGTGTTTGTAAATAAATTGCCTTCGTTGTTTGTACTCCAACACGCATCGCAGGAGGAAGCTGGCTGAGGCACGTAAATATAAATGCACGGGAAAATAAAAGCTCCCGGCATTCACCCACCTCCTGCGTGACCCTGGACGGTTGTAGTTGTACGAAAAAGTGCAATGGAAAGTGTAGTCTACATTGAACACCCACGTGTAGTCTGACCACGAAACATGGGGGGACTGTCACAATAAGGTATTGGACAACACACGCACACGCTGTGGAGAATGTCTTAGCCTCCCCCGCCGCCCCCTCTCGGGGTCCCGTTAATGGCATTCTGAAGTGTATTGGGTTTTCAACCGCACTGAGACTGACGTCTTTCATTGGTCAGCCGGTTAGCGCGGTCAATGCTAATATAAAGACACACACATACACTACATGTTGCCTTCAACTTTCTGGTGCATGCCTAGTGTCTTGCATACACGTTTGAACGCAAGGACTTCATTTTTAATTTCACCGGGCCGACCGGTTGCTAACGAACCCCAACTATGTGGCGCACACCACAACAATCCAGCTTCAGAAACCTATTGTAGAACAGGTATTGGTGGCGAAATTGTAAACCAACCAAGAGATCCAGGACCCACTATTATATAATAGCGAGTGTTTCGTTCAGTTTAATCTTTCAACCAACAACTTGATCTGGCACTCAGTGCTTTTCGTTAGTGTACGCCCTTTCACCCATGATTTTTATAGATACTCTTTCCCTGTGTAGCCGTGCGAAACTGCATCGAATTGGCTGCGTACGAGGGCTCACGGGTTGTGTTTTGCGGTTGTCAGACACGGGATGGAGTTTATGCCGAAGATGACACCAAAATGAATGTGCTTGTTCTGAACCATTCTGAGTGCTGTAGTACGAAGGAGGAGGAGGTGGTTGACAAAGGTTCAACCGGGCTCATGGCCAGAAAGAAACACCAGCAGTAATGCCACCACCATCATCGCAAACTATCGTTTGTTGAGAGATATGGTTGGGCATTCGACCGTTAGTCTTTACCTGATTTCAGTCTGCATTGTGTCCTTAGTACTGAGAAAGGATTGTTCGTGAGCATTCTCAAGTAAAGAGTATTACAACCTTCGCGAGGCGAACATTTAAAGACCACTCTACAGGGTCTTACACGAATCTCGCCGTAGTCAATATGAACGGGGAGGGAGTTTCCCAATATGCCCCAAGCAACTCCTCTGTTGAGAGCGGCTGCTGGAGTTCGTGAGAAACTACTTGAGAAATGAGTTCGACGAGATAATGGATGAGTTGATCCTATGCTTCTGCCTATTGTAGATGCCGGTAACCACCGGCGGCACATCAGAAAAAAGCGGCAATTTTTTGTGTTGGCCTTCCTTGAGTACGCTGGCACTTTGCAATCAATATCAACCTCCAGACTGCGAGCAAACACACCGGGAAGACATTATTGCACGCTCTTCCTTGCGACTACTGCAAATAATCTTTCCGTAGAAGGGATACTTCAGATGCGGCCGTTGTTTGGACCTGAAAAGATTTGCATTGCTTTTTGGCCTGGTGTCTCTCCCTCCTTTTGCACACTTTGCTGTTCTTGTTTTACGGCCTCAGGAGAAGAAATCAATGCTCCTCACGAGGCGGACGTGAGCCCACATAGAGACACCACTGCTCATGCTTTCCACTCCTAGTGCTAGACAATTGGTTTAGATTCTTTCCTGCTGGGAGGCCTGTTTTATTTCGCTGATCGTACTGTAGTAGGGGGTCTGCTGCTAGGAGCGATTGATTCTGTCAAACCTGAAACGCACACGCTATACGTACGCCGAGCTCCGACCCATGCCCTAACGCTAGCCCTTCGGGCTCAGGCCTTCCGGCTAACAATGCAAAACCTTGGATCTCCAATGCCCGACGCAATCGTCCGTAACAGTTTGAAGCCCACACTACGCCGTTGGCCGACTTGATCTTTTTGCAGATGTACATGCTGCTTGCCCTTGGAGGGTTGATAGTCCTGGTCGTGGTCTGCTTCTGCTGTCACAAGGTTCGCGCCGCGCGCTCCATGGTCCACGAGGAGGAGGCAAACATCCATGACGTCGAGGTGAGGAGGGCAGCGTCAACCTGTGTGTTGTGTCGGTGGAGCTCTTCATTAGCAGAGGTACAGACGTACAATGAGCAGGAATTACACGAAACGACAGGTAAAGAAGGGATGCCAAAGTGTATGCAGACCCAAGCAACGTAGAACCGCGAGTTCTTTTTTTTTTCCCAGGTTGGCGTATTACGACATCCTTTATTATGTGGTGTTCTTCGATGTCTCGGCTGAGGCGAGTGCATGGTTAATTCCCGCTCATTGCACTATGGGCCTACTTGAATGAGGAACTTTGAAGACTTTTTCACACGCCATCCCCGAATCGACATGATCCACCCCTCGCAAACCTCGCAAACAAGAAGAAAGGAGCCATACATCTTCACAAAAAAATATTGGAATAGAGATGTCCAGGCGTTGAGTCCCTGTTTATATTTCACCATGTACTGCAGTTTACCCCCCCATGTGTTCTTCTCCCGGGCTGGCATTAATAAGGATCACAACTACAACTGCTGTAGAGCCTTCGCGAAGAGAGTCCAGCATGAGAATCGTTTCGCTGATAATTCCGAGATGTTCCCCTTTCTCCAGACAATCGGAGCGACGGTAAAAAAAACGGGATAAGAAGCGTACCACAATGTTTTGCTCTTGTAGCGAAGGTTTAACACACGAATAGTCGGTGGAGGAGGAAAACGTCAACGATTAGACCGTGCAGGAGTTCAGCAAGGTAATCGTAGCCTTTGCTTATCCTGACAGGTCCGTTTTCACTCACTTCACGTGTTCTTGCAGTCTTTCGCCCCCCCCCGCCCCTCCCCCCTCGCAGTGAGTCGAGAAAGGGTCCCGTGATATTGCGGGCAGGAGATGACACGACTACCCCTCTCCCGTGCGGTACACGTACAAATAGCGGGCCCCCCTTTCTGTTACAACTATGGGCCTCGTTTTTCCATACCTAGGCCGTGCCCTTGGCCTTGAAGACTGCGCACCGCCGAAAAAACACTGGCTGGTGGGCCCACGGTGGACGGTCTCAACATGCCCTGATAACTGCTGCGTCCTCTTTTTCTTTCCGCCAATCATTATCGTCGCGTTGACACGGTTTCTCCGACGGCGTCGAACCAGGCACGGTTCCAGGCGGCCGAAGACGAGAAGAGGGCAGCCATAGCGGGAGGGGGCGGGCAGCGAGGCAGTGTTCCACGGAAGCTTCGGTCGCACGGCAGGGACGCAGCGCCCTCCGCAGGCGTGCGGGAAGGCGTCTCACATCCGGCAAGAGGGCAGGCGGCGGCAATCGCCTGGGAAAAAACGTCGTCCGACTGGACTGTGGCAACCAGCATGGTCTCCTCCTCCCGTGACGACCTCTCCAGTAGCCAGGGTGGCAAGGTGCGGCGCCGAGGGCCAGATCAAAACGTCGATATATTGCGGAAGCCAGCTTCGCTGGTTGTTGTTCCGCTATGACGTTTTCGTTCAACCAGCCGGAATGACGTGACACGATTCCTGGACATACATTTGACCGAAACAGCTATGCTACAGGTTTAGTAATCCCATCCACCGTCGACCTTGTGAATTCTGCGCATATGTTTCCCGCACTTCTCGAATAATGTCTCCCAAAACAGAGTTGCTTGCGCACGACTATTTTAGAATGCGATGCGAAAACACGAGTGAACAAGGTTCTGGCTATCTGCACCGTGAAAATGGTGTTGTCGGTATCACGATAATCATCTACGTTCGGCATACCTTCATGGGTGGGAAGAAGGTCTTCCCCGTCACACCTCTCCATGAATATGGCAAACATCATGATTGCAACCCTGTTTGTCGAGAAAGTCGTACAACGAACCGTGGAACCCCTGCTTTCGCCGTGACGCACCGGCCAAAGGTGCAGCAGCTAGCCTCACCGAAGTATCCGCAGGGCTTCATTCCTCTCCCGCGATGTTTCCAAAGCTCTCCCCCACCCGACAGTCCCTTCTTCGGCCCAACACATGTTATGGCCTCTGTGTTCCGCGGATTGCTCATCGCTTCCCCCCTGTTCGACAACGACCGATGTCAGGTACCCAGCGCCGACGGTGCGGGCTCAAGTATCGCAGGAGGCAGTCACCGGACTGCCAAGAAACAGCAGCGACGGCCTTCCTCCAAGTCGCCTCGAACCAGCACCAAGTCTTCTTCTTCAGATGGAGGCGCAACCTCTGCTTCTCCAAGGCGGGTTGAAAGGGTAGTGGCAGAGGCAACGCAGGTGGCCGGCACAAAGAGTGACGCGGGCGGGCGCGAGGTGCTGGGAGAGGATCGGAGCAGCGGAGCTACTCGCAATGGTGAGTGGCCACACTGGGGGGGGGGTACTGAAAGATATCTTCAACCTCTCACGAGTAGCGTTGAAACGATTGTCGACAGTGCTGCTGTGCGTGCGTGCGTGCGTAAAGTCTCGTCGTTGATGGCAGATGCACTTCCTGCTTGGGGGCATCGAGTAGGACTATTTACTTGCATGTCGTCGCGTGTGTGGTAAACACACTGGAAATATGTGTCGTTCACGAAACACAAACTCGGGAATCTCAACCTCGACACACGGTCTCCTCGACTTTGATTCGCTCTTCAAACTAGCGAGACGGAGGGACTCGCAGGAGGAAGGCCCTGAAGAACACCTTAGTAGGACCGGCACCAACAGCAACAAAGGAGGTAACGGCAGCACCACCAGCATGGCATGAGGGGGGGGGGTAGCAGCGAAGGGCCAGGGTTCAAGGGAACAGCTTGCTGTGCGCGTGGCAGGAATCATGCGAAGATAGCACGGTGGCTGAAGCAGCTCACCGCGGGACAGTGTTCCCCCTTCGTCACAGCCCTTGCGACTGCCGAGGAACCGCGACGCCCCTACAGAAGACACGGGCAGATACGTGAAGTGCAAGGGGACAAGAATAATGGGTACAATGGTTTAACGACTAACGTTCATTGTTCGAGTATTTGTGTGTGCTGTTCCGGAGGTATTATTCGGCAGTGGAGTAGCCGGCCCTGTTCACCTGTAGACTTTACATGCCTTGACCATCGTTTTCAGAGCGGTTCTGCAGGCCCTGCATATTGTGACGGCTCCCTAGGTGAGCGTCTGTATTTTTCCAGGGTCCTTGGCGGTGAAAGCCAACCCTGTTTATTACCCGTAGACTTTTGCCCTTGCCCATCGTTTCTAGAGCCGTTTTTCTGATCTGCAGGCCTTGCATGTTGTGATAGCTTCAAAAGTCGAGCGTCTGAATTTGTGCAGGACCAGCATTCGCCCGTGGTGGTCCCTCGTGCAGCTGTACGCGTATTGTGCACTTTGCGCGCATTTCCCGACTTACCCACGTGCTGGCGAGAAACGTACGTGTTTGTTTTTCTTGTTTGCATTTGTTTCGGTTTGGGGAATAGTGGTACGAGCCCCGAGCTCCTTGATCAGTGTTGTCTACAACGGCAAGCAACTACTTGGGACACTTCCCACGTAGCCTCTAGAACTGTGGCGCGTTGATGGACGTCAGCCATATTCTCTGCTCGTGTGATACAAGCGCGTGGGTTTTCTCGTGAACTCAGGTGCAAACTAGCTCGGAGGAATTCCGCCGTATCCCTTTGTATCGTGTATTTCTATATTTCAAGCACCCATGTTTTTTTAGATCAGCTGAGTGTGATGTCGTTCTTGAAGTGCTGAGACTGGACATTTGATGGGTACTCCTTTCGCTTGATTGAGAAGACAAGAAACAAACACTGACGTCCATGTCCTCTCGGTGAGCCTCAGCAGGGTTTTTTCTTGCGAGGTGGGTTTGTTCCGAGCCTTGGGATAGCTTTGTGATTCTCTTCCAATGTTTCGTTATCGGTTTTTCTCGGTATTGCTGGGGAACCCGCGTGCTGTTGAGGGTTGATCCATTTCCCGTTCGAGCGTCGCAAAGTGTTCCTGCGAATGTTGTACAATTGTGTCTGGTGAACCTCCGTATGTAGTCCCTTCGTCTCTTCATTATATCTCTTTCTCCTGCTGTTGCCACTGTTGGATGTTGCTCTGCCTTTTGTGCCGTGTGGTGTGCGACCCCTGCCAGTCTGGCTGATTCCCCTTCCGTATGAAGTCCCGAGCGGACACGAATGCCAAATTATTCTTGCTACCTGTGTGTGACCACGGCTTGGAGTTCCTACCTGGCCAAAGTGTGCTTGGAGCGCTGATTTAAAATGATGAAAATTAAGAAAAAACTGCTACTTTGATGAAAACGGTGATATTATAGCGATTGTGGGGGAAAAGAGATAGAAGCAAGGGTCTTTAGAGAGAGCAGGGCGGAGGGTGCTCTTGTCTGGACATGACCGACATGAGGTTGAACAGCGATGCCGATCAGAGCTACGCGACGGCGCATACGCGCAGCAGATTCAACCCAAACGTTTCGATGGAAAGCGGTGTGTGGTTGACGCGTTGTCGGGAGTCCCGAGGGGGGAGGGACATAGTGTTGTTTAGGCTTTGCGTGTTGTGCTACCCTAGGGTATAGATGGGTGGTTTCTAAGCTGGGCAAAGCTCGTGCAGAAATTGTTGGTGTACTGCTGTGTTCGTGATTGCGACGATTGGTGCTTTTGTGTCTGTCTGAGCCAAACTGCATCTACTGTAGTTAGTTGGATGAAAAGCGGAAAATAGCCTATTGTGGCTAACAGGGTTAGACTCAAAAGAGTATCGAATGTTTTTTTCGCATGTCGGGGTCGGCCTTCATCTGTCCGATGGCAAGCGACGTACTGCAACAATTAGGGTATACCAATATTATTGAACTGACGCCACGTGTCGGATTGGTGCACAAGAGATTTCCAAAAAACGAATTCGATTTTGATTTTCGATTTCGGGTTGACTCTACTCGGACACCAAGGATGACGCATCGAAATCGAAACTGGAAAACATGGGTAACATGAGAAAGGCCTGAAAGTGTCCGTTGAATGATTCACATGATGGTCATGAGAGTCACGAGGCATCACACACATCGAGCGATAGTGTCGGAGGTCGGCGACGATCAGGCGGGTTGGAACATCTTGGTCTCGCACCGATATGCTGCGAACTCAGCGAGCTATGTGCGATTGAATACTCCGGTCTGACGCAGGGAAGCCAAAAACGATGCGGTTGGAAAGAAGGAACTTCACGGCGATGACTCTGTCTCTCCCATTTTAGCAGATTTCGCCCAAACGTATGCCGTGCTCTGCTGGATGCCAGTTTTTTGCAGGGAAGTTCACGGTGTGGAACCACGCCGCCGTGCGGTTTTTTGTTTCTTGACTTGGTCATGGTGTGCTTCGGTCCGGTGCGTTTTTTTTCACCTCGATGTTTGACGGTGCGGTGCGGTGCGTTTTTTTCAACTTGATATTTGACGGTGCGGTGCGGTGCGGTTCACCGTCGCACGGTTTTCTTTTACGGTGCGGTTTTTCTACCCCGTAATCAAAACCGGGCGAACCGCGGCCTTGGCGGCGGTCCACCGTCGAAGAACACCGCGGACAATACTACGGTTGGCCCTGACAAAATGACGGGGTGTCCACGATGTTAATTTTTTCGTGGAATACGTCAGATTTAGTCCATCGAAATAAGGCCGCCACGACAAATCCCGCGGCTTGCGTTCAGAAAACCCGAAAACCCCAAACATAAAAGAAGCTAGCGATCAATTACTTCATTTTCCAGTCACCATAAGTTGTTCCAGCACGCATCAACAGCAGCTACATTCCTCACTTGCTTCTACTACTGTTGTTGGAATATGTCAGAAAAAATTAGAAAACAAATCTGGCAGCACCACCAGGCGGCTCATGCTCGCCACTGGCTACAACCAGAGATCGAGGTGTGTGTGGGTGGTGTGGGGAAACGGTGTTGCGTGTGTGCTGATGTAAAATAAAATATAAAAATGTTCGATGTTCCTGGTGTGGGTATGCACGACAAAACCGTGCCTCAGCCTCGTTTTTTTCCGCAGTATACTGCGGTTTATACCGCGGTTTACTGCGGTTTTAGCTACGGGGTAGAAAAAACCGCACCGTGGTAAGACCACAACTAACTACGGTTGTTTGTGAATCCTTACGGTGCGGTGCGGTGCGGTGCGGTGCGGTTTTGTCGCAACACGGTGTGGTGCGGTCCGCTCGATATTTGACGGTGCGGTTTGATGCGTTGTTCATGGTACATTTGCACCCTTGGACTAAGATACCATCTGGGCGGGTATATCTTTCAGGAATATCCCGACCACCTGCCCACGTTCCTAGTATTCTGACTTTAGGCAGGTAGCAGTACAATGGTTACTGGCAGTAGCAAGCGAGTGCGAGCGTTCCACCTTGCTCAGTGTCTTTCCTGGTGTTCCCTGGTGTTGCCTGGGAGTGAGCGATAGCGAGCGACTGAAAGAGAAAGGAAGGAAAGGAAGGAAACAGGCTGAAGAAGCGAAGCGGCTCCAACCTGCACACAGTGGTCGGACTAGCTCCAGCCGCGTCAGAGATCGTCACATCTCGTCACACTTGGCCTCGTACTGAATTCGAACGTGAGTCGCTTCAACTTTTTAGTTTTCTTTTCGGGTGCAGTGGAAATGTTTTTTCTGCTGTGGCGTTCCTTGGGTAGACATATCTCCCTCTTTGGTAAGCTTGAGCTCACCACCATGGCAGCACTCACAGGCGGCGGCGCCGACTCATCCGCAGCCAGCCCACGGGGCACCAATAGTGCTCCACGTAGCTCTGCTTCTAGGGGCAACAGCTCCCCGGCTTCGACACATTCCGCTACCTCCACGGACGCCACTCAAGTGCACTCCTTGCTGCAGCAAGCAGCCTCATCTTTATTTAGGGTCTTTGGTCGAACATGCAATTGCATCTCCTGTTTCACCCAGCACCTCCGTGCCAAGTGATACACACCAAACACCCTTCGACACTATTAGTAATACACTGGCCGCTAATGATACTTCACTGTCCGACAATGCTGCTTCACGCGACACCATGCTTGCCACACAAGCACACATATCGATACTAGCGAGCGAAGCGAGCCGCTGGGAAGCTCGCTGTGCGAGCCCAAGCGGCCCCCCCCGGCTGGTGAGGGGGCCCTGCTGGAGGCGCCGCCGGAGGCCAACAAATTGGAGCAATTTCGCTTCATTTCCCATCAAAATTACTTGCAAATTGTGATAGCAACTCGACGAGTATCGTCGCGTTGCCTGTCTGAAGCTTTCCAGTTTTTTAGCGGTTAATGAAGTCGAGGGCGCACACCGCGACACGCTCGCCCACCGATCACGACAAAGGGTTCTGTACACAGAGTAGATGACATAACATAAGATGTCACACCCCCTGAACATTGTTTTTTAGTTTTCAAAGCTCGATAACTCCACAGCAGAAAGCGTGGCGTGACCGGGCGGCGTTGGCACCGATAGCTTTCCAAAACAAACCTATCGTTTGACATCCTCGTCGTAGTGGTCTAGCTCCGATGTTATTGAGACCCTAACGGCGAAAATGCAACAGAGAGAGAGAAAGAAGTAGACTAAAGGAAGGGAGACTCGAGAAGACAAGGCATGAACTCTCGAGAAGGCACTCACTCTCATCCCTCTGGCCCACCGCAGGCTTGAACACGTGTAACGAACGGCAACATCCGATGTGCGCTCAGCAACAACAAACACGACAAAAGAAAAATAGTCGTCGTTTCCGAAAATAGTGGTCGTTTAAGTTGGTGGAGACTTTCTTTCTTTTTTGGTATGAAGTGGCAACAAAGAAGAACACGACTATCTGTGTAGACTAGAAGCACGACGGACGAACTATTATCTCAATGCGCTTGCCGTCGCGATAGATGCGCACCGCTACCGCTATACGAACGAGCAGACTGTTGTCAAACCTGACTACGATAACCGTACGACCATTGCAGCACATTCCGAGCATAACAGCAGCAACCGCAGCAGCAGCCGCATATATGTGTACGATGGTCACTCAAGAACAACCGCAAAAAATAAAAAACGATGTGGCGCGCAGCACGCAGGACCCTCTTTCGCTGTTCAACCGGCCGTTTCCATAAGCCGGTCGCCCCGGTGGTCTATTATAGTTGGTAGCCTCGCAACCTTCTAGATGTCAGGTCAGGGGTTCGAATCCCGGCGTAGGCGAGCTTTTCTTGCAACGTGAGTTTTTCTCTCGCTCCCGCTTCTGGCCCAGTGGATAGCGCTAGTTCGTGTGTACACAGAGGGAAGAAAGTGCTGAACTCTTCTCGCATTAAAAATCGAAGGCAAAGTACCGCAGGAGGCGAGGGTAGAGAGGGGCTCTTCTGTGTGACCACGGGTTGGAGTAAACGGCACTAGTGCTGCGAGCGCTGATTTGAAGTGAAGACGAAAAAAAAAAAAAATGGCGAAACAGGGCAAGGAACAGTCAAGGTCGACTCTTGCCGGCCACAGGAGGCGGAAGCTGCTCCAACTCGCCAACTCGGGGACGGCTCATGATCTGCGATTCCACACCGAACCATACTCGAGGCGCCACGAGATTTGCAATATAGCTCGCGATCAGCATTTTAGACCGGGTCGGGCAAGAGGTGGGACATGCGAATGAAAATCCACCGATATTGAACGATGACACTGAAGCTTCAGAATATGAGACTCCTATGAGACCCCACCAACGGGCGAAAGGCGAGAGAGACAGGTACTGTAGGTAGACAACAAAGAAGAGAGCGGAGAGCAGACAAGGGATCTACTCTCGAAAAGACACCCACTCAAGTGGCCCACCGCAGGCTGTCAGACATGTGTAACGGCAGCGGTATATCCGATGTGGGCTCAGCAACACAACAACCAAAGAACAGTGCGGACTTTCATCTCCTGTGACTAAGTGAGAACAAGAAAGAACATGACCACTGCTGTACACGGACGAACTACAGTAGTATCAAGTCCGTCCGCGATAGATGTGCACCGCTGCACGAAGGTGGGAACTGTCCGTTGCCACACACCTCACTTGTGTAAATAAGATTGTGCTGCCATGTACCTTACGGGTCAAGTTACGACTGACTCACAGTGACTCCAAAAAGGCAAAACGCTTATACGATGTATTCCACACCACATGCATATTAATATGCCACTTACACTCCTGTGCGGTGCATACCACCCATGAATATGCAGCAACAGAAAAAAAAGGCCTGCTGTTGTCTGTCTCTTCAACTGTTGTGCTGCTGTTGCAACAGGCAAAAAGTAAGTGACGCGCATCGCCTACTACGCGAGCAACGCCTACGCGAGCAACGCGTGCAGCCCAAAGAGACAGAGACTGAAGCAATTCAGCAACAGCCGCATGGTCATTCACGAAGAAAATCCCCCCCAAAAAATAGATTGTGGCGCGCATCACGCAGAACCCTCTTTCGCTGTTCAACCGGCTGTTCCCATGGCGACACAGACAAGGAACAGTCCAGGCCGAGTCGTGTCGGCCACAGCAGGTGGAAGCTCCTGAAACTCGGGGAGGGTTAATGGTTTGCGATTGCCTTCCGAACCATACTTCGGGCGCCACGAGATTTACACTTGTAGCTCTTCCCATCAAAATTACTCGCAAATAGGCCTCCGAAACCTCTGCCGTCAGTGTACAGCCAGTTGCTTGAAAAAACAGTATGTATGTGTGGGTAATAGTCTATCTACATCTACACCGAGAAATGAAAATCATATTCATCAGTTAATTATTCTACACTGCTACTCAAGAAAGCTCAGCGGTATCGCACGCCGCAACAAAAAAAGCAAGCTTTCTTGTCGGAGAAAAGCAAAGCTCTCACAACAGTGAGAGATAAAAGGCACAACAATAATAATGAGAGATAAATGGATAGTAGCTGCAGCTACTTCGTTGAACGCGCGCATTCACTGCGTGCAGCTGCTGTGTGCTGTGCGGTGTGCAGCTGTGGGGGTTCCGTGTAGAACATCAGGGGTTCCGTGGAATATTAATCGATTTATCGTATCGATATCGAAATATCGAAATATCGAAAAGTTCAAATGTTTTCGATATCCGATATCGATACGATATATCGAAAAAATCGATACGATATCCAACACTACACGACACTACGCTCTTTCAGCGCACGCTTGACGCCATTGATGAGGATCACTCCAGCGAAATCCGCGCTCTGCCCGACACAGCTATCGCCATGCAATCGACAATTATCATCGACAATTTTGGCATATCTCAGCGTACCAATCGCGATCGTCACATCTCGTCACAGCGTTCTTTTTTCATCACGAAATATGATACCGCACCGCACCGCACGGTTTTTTGTTTCGATCTATTATTCGGTTCATCGTTTATATTTTTCCACATCACTTTGCGTTCGGAACATATATAAATCCTCCATATCGCCATGGGACACGTGGGCCGGCCCATGGGATACGTGGGAAATCCCACCTGTGCCATGGGAAGGCCCATACGGACGCGTGGGAGACACGTGGGACGTCCCGAGGGACACGTGGGACGTCCCATTGGACACCAAATCTAGAACATGGGACTCGTGGGACGCCCCATGGCTCCACGCTAGGGACGTCCCACGCGGCGCTCGAAAACAGGCGTGGGACGTCCCAGCCAGTCTCCCCTACGGTGTCCCACTCCTGTCCCTAGTGTAGTGATAATCATGGTAGGTCATCCTCGGTGTCTCCGACGCCGTGTGTAGTCGCCAACATCGACGAGTCGTTCAAATTACCCCTCTCCTCCACCTACTCTGCCCCTCCGGGCGACATCCTTGGTTTTATCCCCGACGCTGACAGAAAGAGATGGCTTTGCCATGCTCGACCGAGCGCGTACAACGCCAATTGATGTAGGCTGGGCGAGTGAAGTACAGACGTCGTACTCGGGTTGTCGTGGTAGGTGTCGTGTGGTAATCCATACATGGTGTGTGTGCGCACACAGACACGCCCGCCGGAATAGCGAGCTGCAACATCAGACCCTTGTCCCCGCGCTAAGTTTTGGTCACTTGCACACGTGACATTCGCAGGCGGCCGCTCAGGATAAAACTACATCTGCACCAGTACGGAGCACGACTCCGAGACAGGTGCGTTGTAGAGCCGCGGGTTGTTTTGTACTGTGGAATCATGTGTGAGGTTGTCTCGCCCGTGGGAGCCGCGTAGGTGACTAGCCATACACGGTCATGACGCCAAGTGGGCTCCCTCCTGCCCTGCTGTTATTTAGGGGTCCACCCACGGTTGAGAGGGGTTCCGCGTGGTAGAGGGTTAGATATCGATTTCGCAACAACGTCACATGATGTCACCAACTGTATACTTCGTTTCGAAATGTTCAATGCTCCTCATACCATTTGCTTGCGACCTCGGCGCGTATTATTCGCGTTGGCATTCTGAAGTTGAGGTTGGGTCGTGATGTCGGCTTATGCACGTTCTCCCCTCCACGGTCGCTTCGTTTCGCGT
>FN649755.1:3345615-3427816 GCA_000310025.1 Ectocarpus siliculosus
ATTGTGTAGGACTTGAAACGTTTTTTTTAAAGCCTACATATTCCATAATGTATAGGCTTTAGTGTGACATTACATCACCCATATTATAGAGAGGTGAATATGACCACACCAAATCCTAGACCTTTCTTTGTAGCTCCTTTTAGCAGCAGCAATCAATGTGGTCTTCCTGCAACAACAGCAAGCAAGGGTATCAGCAAGGAAGCACCCTGTCTGCTGTTCCCTTTAGAGAAGACAGGGTTCACAGCAGCAGCGGCATCATGTTTAGGCTTTAGGCTGACTCTTATGGCAACCGAAAGTTGGCCCGACGGATTTTTTTGGACTGGCATATACCCCCACCCCTCGGATTTGCCACGGATTCGACCAAGAAACAGACCTCTCAACACATCACCACAGAGTTCTCCCTCCATGATGGTCGGATCGTCACCAGAACTTGAAGGCTGTACGCACCACACCTGTAGGCGTCTTGGAAGCACGTGGTGACTGCTGTGGGGTCTGTGTGTGCGCAGAAATGTCAATCCATGTGAACCAAACTATCGTATAGAATCCTCGACGGATTCTCCATACGGATTCATGCTTTAATTTGCTCACATGGATTGACATTTCTCAGCACACACAGACCCCACAGCAGTCACCACTAGCTTCAAAGACGCCTATAGGCGTGGTGCGTACAGCCTTCAAGTTCTGGTGACGATCCGACCATCGTGGAGGGAGATCTCTGTGGTGATGTGGTGAGAGACCTGTCTCTTGGTCGAGTCCGTGGCAAATCCAGGGGGTTCGGGGTATGCCAGTCCAAAAAAATCCGTCGGGCCAACTGTCGGTTGCCATCAGAGTCAGCCTTGTTGCACGCACTAAATCTATAACATGCAATGTAACCACAACACACAGCAGCGCGCTCTAAACCTATCTTCAAGAAGTAAGTAAGTAAGAGAGAACATGTATAGGTTGTACTATACCACACTATTTCCTACATATATCTATGTATACGTATACGGTATATAACAGACCCCCCCCCTTCCCCCAGTGTCGAAGTTCAGGTGGAGAGCAGGTGCGGAGTTGGCGGTCGCTGTACACAGCAGTCGAGGGGTGTCGGGAGGGGGGCGGTGAACGCGTCTGCAGAGCCGGTTGCCTAGCACCGGTGGCCATGGGTAGCGCCCGTGATGATGCTGGGTGCAACGACTGAACCACAGGTACATTACTGTTTTCAGCAAACAACGCACTCTTTATCTCTTTATCTTGCTATTTGTGGGAGCATATCATACCACAACGTCTGCCCACCTGCAGATGTGCTGTGCACAAGAACGTCGCGGTGCATTAGACTTGCATATTAGAGTGGCCGCACGTCGTTTTTTTTTTGTCCTTCATTTGAATTGGTTCTACATACATACCTGGTGCGCTTCACTCGTTGCTTATCAAAACAATCACGGGGGAGATATCACTGTTTCCTGATCAGGAAATCGTGGGAAAACATAACCTTCGCTGACGCCATGGATTCATTTTCGTTGCTAATCTATCTTAGATTATTCGATAGAGATGGATTCGTCTGGCTATACCGATGAAATATAGAGGGAATATCTCGAACGGGTACGCTCGATTTCTCGACAGAAGAGAGAGTCACAGCGCCGACAACGGCGTCGTTGAAGCCGCCTTGTCGAGAGCTTTCCGAAATGTATCGGTACGTTTATGCATGTTCTTCGTTGTGGCGTAATCGAGCTTTGAAAATCGGTCCAGGGGGTGTGTTATCTTGTGTCGTATATGGTAGGCTTTGTGTGAGGTTATGTTTACTTTCTACAAAGAAAAAAACCTTTGGTATATTTTCATTACGCCGACTGACTACAGTACATCTTTACGCGACGTACGAACGCGTGAAACTCACATCGTCGAAAACTTACTTACCCTTATTTCGTACCGATGTCATCATCGCCTCTACTTCCTCTGCCTCTCAAACCTCTGCACCCGTCCCACGCATGCTGGCCGCCCGCCCCGTAAGGAGGGGGGGGGGGCAATCGCTCCCCCTAGTTTATTCAGTATCGGCGCACAGACCGACACCGGACACCATCACTCCAAACGTTCCCCCCTTGGTGCGATATTTGTTTTCCACGTACGTACATGTACATCACGAACCCTCTAGACCGCTTTTTTCTTGCTAAATAAAGCAAAGGAGCCCCCCTGCAGTTGTTGAACAGCTCTCTCGATATTTTCCAGCGACACCCTATTTGTCAAAGTGCTGTCCACGTCACCAGTTTGCCTTCAGGGTTCGGGGAAATTCCAATGACGTCGAACTGCTCCTTTCTTGTCTCGAACAGTCCTTCTCTTCCACCGCGATCCTATTGTGAAGTGCTGCACAAGTTACCAGCTCTCTTCAGGGTCCGGGGAAATGTCGTACAGTCCCTTCTTTCCCGCGCAACCCTTTTGTGAAGCGCTGACCAAACTTCAGGGTTCGGGGGAAAGTTCCAACTGCAGCTTTCCGTGTCAGACTACAGAGTGCGTAGTGTGACTGCAGAGTTCTTCGGCTTCACGGCTTACTTCCTGGGATGCGTATGTGTGCCGGCAACCCATTCGGCGAGACCTTGATGGTTGATGATAAGACTTATCTCTAGTCTTGGCTGAATTTCATTGTGCTGCTGATGATGCAGCTCCTCCTTTCTCTGTAGATGCAGTGACTCCTGCTGCTCTCGATGAAGGAAATTAGTTGCCCAGCTCCTAGCTCCTTTATGTAGGGTGGTCTGCAGCCGCGCCGCCTACTCTGTCAGGAGGTAGACCCGCGCCGATTGGAGATCTTCTTCTACCGGTGGGGTTCTCGCGTGGTTGTGACGGGATCAGCGTCACCAATTCCACCGAGACGTCGTGTGAATTTAGCCGGATCAGGACTCAAATTGCACCGACCGCAGTTCTCGATTACACGGGTTGGGAATCGCGCTCGCTCCACCTGCACCCCCAGGTACCCCAGTAGCCGGCGGCATCTCCAGACCCTCTGGTGTTACCTGATGCTGGTTACTGGTGTACCCGGAAACGGTCGATTTCGTAGCCAGAAATGGTCATATAACCCCGGCGCCGAAGACTCTAAAACCCGCAGAAAAAACCGTGTACCGCACATTCCCGCACGACACACGAGTCAGTCTAATTTCACGTTTTCATCGACTCGTGGGCCCGGGCTCCTCTCCTAGAGGGGGTCGAACTCGCTCGATCCGCGAGCTAGCTCGCTGTGGTGCTCGTTGTTGAAATACAGCGTATTACTGCTGTAGGATGTGTGTAGTATAATAGATGCAGCTGTATGATTGCTGTATGCAATGATACGTAGATGCGGTACGTTTGGTAAAACGTACCATGTGTGACGAGTTCTAGCGAGGAGCTCACGAATGAATTGATGGTTGAGCAGAGGATTGTAATTGTAGCGAGATCACGAGGTGTTGCGAGCCCCACCGGGTTCACTTCCCAGCTATCCCTCACCATCTCAACTCTGCAACTGAGCTAGGCTCCGGTGCCATCGGCAGGCAATAATGAAAGTCCCATTGAGGCAACAATGATACCAACTTCAGTCTCGACGACTACACACAGGCCTAACCGCTTGCAGACACGACCCTTGGGTAAAGGGCACCTCGACAACACATTTCTACATGGATGGCATGCTGGCTGGTGTGTGAAGAATCTACTACATAGACGGACGCGTCTTTTCTGGAGGCATCGATTTCACAAGGACATCGCGAGATCAGCAAAACAGCGAGGACTGAAGACCGCCTACATCAGCAGCAGAGGAGACAAGATTGTACGGCCAGTGGCAGCAGGATTTGCAGACCTGTTGCGCTGAACAAGCACCCCCGGGAGTGGGCTGGAGACTGCTCGGCGGAATACAAGTCTAACAACTGCGTTCACGCTAGACAAAGACCTGAAGCAGCGGGCACCGGACGGGCATTTGAGTGCGCACTCACCCCGTGACCGGCAAGTCGTAGGCCAGCGGGAGCGTGATTACTTCACCACGTATACGACGGACGTCAGGAAAGTCCTGCCGTGAGTATCGACTCTGTGTAGTGGCAACCTCTCCGCTGACAAAGTTTAATTTTTTTGCGCCGAGATAAGGTCACGCGGCAGGCAGGTACGCCACCAAACCGAGTCTACAGATCGTACGTTGTACTCTCGGGTGAGCGGTAATCCCAACGGGTAGTAAAGCGGCGGGGGCGCGTTGATTTCTAAGTGTACCCTAAATTGGTGATAAAGTACCCGGGTATACCCGTTTCTGGTTACTGCTCTTTTTATTGTGTATGCTGCGGGCAACCGTGTCTCAAGAACTAAAGAGTCCTTATCCGGGGGAGGTTCCTTCATTTTAGTGTCGTTCACCGACGTTCGACCATTCCAGAATTTCATCTCTCGGGGATCTCTCAACAGGGCTTTGTTCATGTCTCGCTCTCGCGGCTACATCTGGCTCTCTCCCTCAATAAACCTTTCGCCCCTCTCCTTTGCTCCTCATGAACTACACAAAACAAGTATGCCAGTCTCACTCGGGCCTCACACGCCAGATGTCTTTCCCTAGACTGTCACGGTTGTCACCTCTCACACGTCTCGCATGTCCGTCCACGTCGTTTCCACAGCTATAACTCATCGGGCTCTCGCTTTATTTCCCGAGTTGCTGCACATAACAATCCGCCGGGAACCTTTGTATTCGGTGGGCCGTGTTCGATGTGTTTCTTGCGTCCCACGAAATAATCGCGGTTTCCACACTACAGGTGGCACTATTGTTTGGAGCACACAGCAATGCAGTGTACCAAACGACAGTCGATTGCGAGGTGTATGATTTGTTTTCATCTATTTGTAGTCCTCGGCCGGGATACGTAGCGGTCAGTGGTTCGGACTTTCGTTTCTCACACCTTACAAAAATATACAGATGGCGCCCGCACTTAAGAACATCTTAATTTGCGTGAGGCTGGGGTTCTTAGTTGCCTGTTGAGGCTGGCCATTATATAGGCTTTAGTGTGAGGTTCTTAACGGGGACCACTAAAATACGCTCATGTTCATGAGTTTTGGATTTTTTGAGCCTCATGTTCTTTACAGGTAGGTTCTTAAGTGCGGGCGCCATCTGTACACTCACTCACTGAGGGATTACTTTGTTGGATGTACTCACAGCATCAACAGATTATTGCGAGCAAGAATTTTCCGAGCAGATGGAGCGGGGAGTTTGGGGGTTCAATGGTTGCTATGGATTAGATTTGGTGGTACCAACTTTATCACATATTGCAGGTTTGAGGGTGTGGGTGTCTTCAACGGAATTTGTGTGCGTGGCTTGTGGTTCCTCACTTCCTTTTTTTGTATATAATCAAGCCCTTTTTCCCGGCTCTCACGCCAACCCGGCTTCCACGCCTTCAGGACTCCCACGTCCCTACATATACCTTTACATCAGGGATTCCACGCCACTCGGCTTCCACGCCACAACTATATTATACACGAGCTTCCACGCTCCACCACGTAGAAGGGCTTTCACGCCCGCGGATAGTTTCTACATTTTGACCGTTGGCAGTACCCAGCTGCTGGCACCTTTTGTTTCCCACTACGAGACCCCGCGCCAAGGCACCCACGCACCAAGCTACTCATACTTGATGAAGATAGATGTTAGCAGCATGCGATACGCGCATTTCACGCTCTCTTCGTGTCGGTACATACTTGTAACATCTTCGACACACAATGACGACTACATAGCCAACATGTATTTCCAACGCCAATCAATTACCGTCCTCGCTTCACTCAGCGTGGCGGTGGGAGCCACAAATAAATACGGCGCCTCGGCAGCCAAGCATGGTGGCGTCAGGGATTGTTTGGACTTCGAGCTGTGGTCCAGACGAGAGAGAACGGTATTGCTTCGTACTGAGCATTCCCGCTTGAGATCGGATGCAAGTCGTTGAGATCCTTCAAGTACTACTCCGTGAGGTTTCCTTCTCAAAGCTAATCAGTGAGCCCGTCATCTTCGATATTTTCGCATCATTCGTCCTTGTGCGTGGCCAGTTAGCGTACCCCGGAAGGGAGGCATCCCTTCGCGTCCCTTCCAGGTCGCAACAGACTACGTTTTTATGTGAGCGCAATGACTAATGCCCCAAAGACGGCCGACAATACGCGTCTTGAGGAACCCTCTCTCGTGGCCCCTCAACCCTTTCGGGTCTACCGGCGTCCTGACATATCATTGATTGATCATTTGGAAATGCTGGTGCTGTGGCATGCCATGGAGTTGCCGCCCTGTTTCCCTCCACGCCAGGTGTTGGCAAGCCCATAGGTAGGTGTGTCTGTTATTTTCGTATCGACCGTGCTTCCCGGTGACCAATGAAAATACGTGTCGTGCCAGCGGGAAAAATCCAGGTAAGTCCCTGGAACGGTTAAATTTCGAATGTCGCGCACAGCTCTTCTACATAGTCTAAATGCGAATGCCACCATGAATCTCTCCCCGTATCCTTTCACAGTGACACACATCAATAGCTCCACGTACATCCCCTGAAGCAAAAAGACAGGAGGACTGCAAAAAGGGGTATTTGAAGGCCAACCAGGCCAGGAGTGGTATGCTGCATATATCTCCAAATTTGAAAATCGTACACTCGCAAGATCCAGCAGTCATAGTGTCAGCACCTATTCTACACAGCAGCAGCAGTATATTTTACCATGATAGCCGCACACTTCACCCCTCCCGAACCTAGGGAGCCACGGATTAAAGTATAGTCGTGTGCTGGCGTGCCTGCGTGCTTGTCGGAATTGTGGGAAAATCACAGGAGCTGTAGTGAGCCGGCAGGGCTCACATTGGGGAGGGGACAGAGAAGTACACAAGACCCAAAACCAGCTATGGGTCTACAACCCCTCTCACTGATCATTTTCACTTGTCATGTTAATTTACTTGAAAATAATGTAGTTTAGGCGGCTAACCGACTGGTATTTTTGAGGTCTACAAATAAACAAACCTAATCTGCCCTACCGGCCGCACCACGACCACGCAACAACCCTTATGTGCATCTGGCCCTGCCTAAGCCCACCGTCCTGTCGCGGGCTGCCCTCATGGCGTGTTGGTGGGGATAGCTGTTGCGTTTACAGAAGTACACTCGTCTCTTTCTGCTGTACTTCTGTCTCACTCCTCCGCACTCTCTCCTCCTATTTTTTGTTTCCCGAAACAACAAGAAGAGTTAGACCCAAAGGGGGTCGATAAGCCGCCAAACAGCCTTGTACATCATATACAAGTGGTCTGGTGGCTTTCGCCGCTCCGCTCAAGATAATCGATTCCAAGATACGGGATTAATAAGTGGTACTCAAACGCGTGCCAGAAAAAACACAGTGTTGAATAAGAGAATAAATATGGATCGGTGCAGAAAGAGAGTGGACTCGATTCATTCGTGCCATGCACCAGTATTATTATAATAGTAATCGGTATCGGTAGGGTTGGGGACTGGACCAGTAGGTGCTGACAGTATTCCTGTACTGGACAGTTTCCTTGGACTGGCTCAGAGGGGTGCCAGTACAGCCAGTACTTCAACATGTTACGTACGTCCCACATTATGCCTCCTTACCCACATGGAAACCCACCAAATTGCGCGGCATGAGAGGGTGGGAGAGGAGCGCAAGCACGAACCATACACGCCCGCACTTACTTGAGGGAAGGTGCAACCGTGCGATCGATTGACGAATTTGGCCCTAGCATGCTCTTTGTGTCACCAACAGCGCAAGTTGCGCAAGATGAGAAGTGGCTGTTTTATTTTTTTGGCGCGGGGGGGTCGGTGAAGTAGTAAGTGGGGTGATGGAGCTACGGCAGGGTAGTACGCCCTTTTACGGGTGGATCGCAAAATAATGTGGCTTTCGTGGCTTTCAGCCAGAATGTGTTGTTGAAGGAAAATAAGCACCATCTTGATGAAAAATTAGAACCATCTTGTGAAGGTTTTCAAGTTGAAGATGGTTTCGAAGCAGCTTCATGGTGAACATGTTACGCTGGATCCGTGTGTCACATCCAACCAAAGCTACATGCTTATCCGATGACCCAACTAAAGCTTCAAGATAAATTGCCAACATATTGATCATTTTTCGAGGATTTCAAGGATTTAATCCCCGACTCTGGCATCGTCGAAGTGACTCAAAATCACCGAAAAATATGTTACAGTGAAGCCAAATCGCGTGAAAACGCGCCTCCGGCGCCCCCTCACCAGCCGGGGGGGGGGGCGGGGGCGCCGCGATCACCGCGTGGCCTGTGTACTGATAATGTCCAGTAAACTGGCTAAACTGGCTACTGTACTGCTATGCTTGCGTCATCAGCAGCTTACAGTTCACGCTTATGACGGGCATGTCAAGCAGATGCCAAGATGCCAAGAGATATCACGGAGAGAGCGGAGAGTCAGAAATGAAGTGCCTCATCATCATGTGAAAAAATGAAATAATAGAAAAACGTGTTTCGCCATACCGCTATGTTGTACATATGGAGTGTATCCGCTCGAGGTGGAGATGATGGGCGGGCCCGCCGAGAGCGGCGTGAACCTTAAACCGCTCCAGATCGATTGAGGCGTCCGCTACCCGGTTCGGCCGGTTTCCATCGGCAGGCGAGACAGAATCACCAGTAGCGAAGAATGTGGGACAACGATGAACGAACGAAAGATATACTCAGCTCATAAAGATCTTGGATGAGATGATGGAAACCTACGAAGAATATGCATACGACATGCGAGAGCCGAGACAGAGGTCGATGTGTGAGAGGGAAGAGAGAGACAGGCATGTGATGTGATGTGTGTGTATCGATGGAGACCAGAGGAAACGGGCGAAAGGTTCGCGAGCAGGCGACGGATACACGCGGAGAGAGAGAAAAGAAGAAATTTCAACAAAGCGAACGGAGTGTGTACAGTCGTGCAACATACCGATAACCCGACATGGGAACATCAATAGACAGATTGATTGGTGGTGGTAAGAGCAGAAAGAGAAAGAGGGGGGGAGACTGCACATAATGCGACGCTTCGTGGATGGGGTGCAGAGCGAAGTGACGTCCGGAACCGCGAGCGACCGAGCCAGACACGAGCGAGGCAGCATGCAGCTGCTTGACAGGCTGACATGTCAATGCATGCGACTGAGGCTGATCTGTATGTCAACAATCGGAACAGAAAGAATCCCCCGCCCCCGGAGAGTTGGGAATTGAACGTACATAGAAATGAACATGTGCATAAATGTGGAGTGCCCGGCATAGGACAGAAGGAGAATTACAAGTGGGCAGCAGGACGTGAACAACCCCGACAGGTGGAAGAAAGAGAAAGATGGAGCCCTGTGCGACGTGCGCATTCTAAGTGTGGAAGCGTTAACGTTCATCGACCGAGAAAGGAGGGAAAAAACGGGCAAAAAACCAATATTTAACAGAGCAGAAAAGGCGGGAAAACAACACGCTGGCCTCCCGTCTCGGCCTAGAGACGGATTGGAGGCCTGACAGAGCGCGAGATAATGTGGTGCTTCGCAGAGAGCAGAATCTTTAAACGAAAGAGACCTACATCTTTAACCCGCGTTCGTATTGAAGCCAAATGAAGATGCATCCGGCGAAGCAAGGAAATGGTTCCATACTTTGTAGCATAGTAGTTACTGTAGTGCCATGCTCTGTGGCGTCAATTTTTCGAAGCCAACAGGAGCACTGGGACAGTGCTCCTGTTATCCCACCTTCGGCTATCTTTGCACAGACCACCCAACGTCATTTTCTTTGCCCCGCATGTTTTCGTTCCCTCTACGTCCAGGTGTGCCTCGTACGACTGGTTTTTAATATGCCACTCTGGGAGGACCTGAGCCATGTCACCGCCCAGCCGGACGGCGCCTTTCCGAACCACACGGAGTCTGAAATCATGTTTTTTTTTTATGAACTCCACAGCCACAACCACATGCGACGGTTGCCCGATGGCCGACGCGCGACGGAGACATTACGTCGTCAGTTCGAACGCTCCTACAGGGAACAGTTCTCGCTTAACGACCACCAGTACGATACCATCACCAGCATATTCGACCGTTGTCCGATTGGAGACATCCCGGGCTCGATATCAGACGCCGTCCCCCCACCCCCCGAATGCGTATACCCACGGTACACGAGAAAATGCGTCGCGTCCGACACGCAAATGTGCTGTGGCCACACGCTGCGATCGCGCTAGGTGCATGCGACTGTGTACGAGCGGGACGGTTGCTACCCTGCTTTCTACGTCATCAAGGACTGTAGAGGCGGTTGCGGAGCAAGGTACAATTTTCGACAAGCGGGTTCTACGCGGCACGAGGAATGGGTCGGACTGCTCCTGGCATGTATACAAGTCGTGGGACGACAGGAAGCTGCCGGATTTCATTGCTTCCAAGTCGGGACACTTCATCATCAGCTCGTCGTTGCTCCGGGACACGGCGATAAAACAGACAACCAGCAAGTACGTCCTTTCCTCCCACTTGAGCGTACAGGATGCTACCTGCGCCCACGTCACACATGGGAATACGCAAACATTTGTGCGTAGATGTTGAGAAGCACGCTGACTACTATACTACTAGTCACCGCTGACCGGTGGTCTACTGGTCATCGTGCTTTCCAACAAATTCATGCCGCAATAACATGGCGGATATTCAGTTTGCCATTGGTCTTTTTGAACGCCAGAAGTAGAACTTGTTGAGCCGATGTCTCGGCCGGCGATGGATTTACAGTCTGTGCGGCAGGCGCTGTCTCCGCCGTTGTCATCATCTCTCCCAGGCCTGCTTCGAACATTAGGGCTCGCTGGAGAAACATCCAACTCTTGTAGTGCGTCGGCTTTTCCCCTAACAATCGCCCGTAGGTCGAAAAAAATACCACACCCCCTGGACTGATTCTCAAAAATCGGGTTCTACACGACGAAGAGGATGCCGATATCAAATGATATATCATGTGGTATCCTTTTTGTATAGAGCAATCCTGACGAGGCGGTTCCAGCGCTGCAATGCTTGGGGCCATCACCGCTTTTCCTGCCGAGTAGTCGAGCGCTGAAACTAGGTACAGAGGGTCCTAATACTTACGCTCAATATTTGCGGTATCTGGGTTCTCACCTCGTTGTGACAGTTTTATTTTCCGAGCCTTTCCTGACGATCACTCCCGGCAGTCGCCCTCTGTTCTAAGGGCGACACTGCAGGTTATCCCAAGCCTTCTACGTAGCCGTCCGTTGTCGTGCCGACGATAGCCAATTGCTATCACACCCGAATACACCCACAGACACACTCTGCGCGCGCATTCGCCCCAGGTCCATGGTGGTGGAATCCGCCGGCAGGTCAAAGCGTACTGGTGGGCAATCCGCGAGAGGTTGCAATTTTCGACGACCGAGGCAACCTCTCAGGTGCCAATTTCTGGCCCGGTTTAGAAGACCTGCTGGGCGAGGTGACGGAGGAGATTCAGCAGCAGGCCCTCTGGACGAGACACCAGTGTAATGCCTGCTGCCAGGAGATCGAGGTCGAAGGCGAAACTTTCCCTGTTCGAGCGGCCGTGGCCGACGGCTTGACCGCTGTCCGCTTCCAGAAGTGCAACGTGCACGGATGCAAGGAAGATGTCCTGCGCAACGGACAAAGGTGATGGGTTGGGGTGGATGTTAGGGGGGCAGGCTCTTGCCTTCCATGCAAGTTTGTCGCGTGTTCGATTGGTGGTTGTGAGACAATATCAAAATGCATCCATGTCATCGTCCGTTAATCTGTGATCGAAGGGAGTGTATGGATGGGCGGTAGCAAGATGGTGCAAGCAAGAAACACTACAGCGACGTCAAGTCGTTGGCGGGTTCTGCGTGGCCAATGTCGAGGTTGGGCATGGATTCGTAACGCCATCGCGCATACCACTGCTGGGCACACATGTCACCGGCGCTACAGTGTTAGCCTGTCAACATCTGCATTCAGAGCTAGCGCACTTCAACCGCATGTGTTCATTGTCGTAACCTTTCAGGCAGTCGCATAGGGAGACATAAAACTACCAGGATGACGTACAAAGTTCGGCCGCGCTTTTCCGTACTCCCATCTTGCAGGTATTGCGCCAACCATTACCCTATGCATGGACACCGCTGCGATATCACGGACCCAGATTGCGGCCTTCCCCGGGAGGAAGGGCGGCTCACCTGCTCACAGCATCGCTCATGGGAGGACCGGTACAACGCCTGGAGGAGGAGAGGCGGGTTGAATGTTCGCAGCGCGGCGAGGAATGCGGGGCAAGGAGAGAGAGGTTCGTGCTAGCCACTGCGTATTCCTGCTGTGGAATCGCCAAATAGTTTTGGAAGTCACATTAGGATCTTAGCGTCATCATTGTACGATTCGCCAGGGTACTGCAGGGGGTGTCACCGACTGAACGTTTAAGCGTCCCGGTTACGGGAGCAACCCGCGCACCAGTTTAGAGCAAACAATACGCAACACGAGAAATTCCTCCCCAGATTTGAGGCGCAAACCCGAGTACAGTTGGCAACAGAACGTCAGGGCATGGGACACTACCTGTTCAGGATTTTGCTGACTTTCCTCCCGTGGGCGAACCAGGGCGACATGGGCAAGGCGTCGCGTTACATCACGTCACCTCACGTTGATAGTATTGCGTGTGTGGGGTGGTTTGTAACCCTCACTGGATCATCCGAGTGCGCACCTGTGTGTCCTCGTATGTGTCCTCATTGGTCACCATACTGTGGTGGCGCCTCCATTCCGTAGCCGGTTGACTTCGATCGCTTTCGCCCATATCACAACCGTTGTTGCCCATGCTGTTTGGCAACACGTCCATTCTGCGCTTGAAAGCGGGAGTTCGAAATGGTGCATGTTTCACACAAACAACGACGGATATTATCCTTTCCTTACCTGCGTTGAAATTCCTCCCGCACACTGAGCTTCCAAACCCTCCCGTCTGTCCAAACGGTCACGAACCAGCCAGCGTTCATGAAGTACCTGCGATCCTGCCTCGCGCCACGCTACACCTTCGGCTATCTTCTGGTGACCGCAACTTGCGGTGCTATTGACGGCATGTCCCCCATATTCGAGAGCGAAAGTTCCGATCTCGAGACCGCCGAGGCCCTGGACGATATCTACCGAGCGCCAGGACAAAACCCCACCATCCTGTTCTACGACAGAGCCTGCTTCAGGCGACGTTTCCTTCTAGCGCACCCCGACCCGGCTTGGGCTTCCACCGTCAATTACGTTGATAGGTAAGCGTCTTGGTTGTATTGTTTCTAAAACAATAGAAGGAAGCGTATACGTCGTCGGCAGCACGGGAGTCCTGCAAACGATGCATAATGATGAGGATGAACAAATATCGAACGGGCAAGCTTGCGGCACGATGCAGCAATATTGATAATTCTGGTTTGGCGGCTGCTTCTGTAGGTTTCCCATAAACCCAACTAGAAGTAGTTCATTGACACACCCTTACGATATAGAAGTGATTTCTTGGTCTCTGCATATGGAGCATATTGAGCGGACCTTCAAGATTAGCGATCCGCTCCCGTTGGTGTCAGTTTATCCACCACCCGACGGAAGAAGGAACGTGCGTTTCCCATCAACCCTACCTAGTTACTGAGCACACACTCACAATATGAAGGTAAATTTCAGGTTTCTTGATGTGGGATGCATTGAGCGGATCTTCAAGACTGCTCATCCGTTCCCGTTGGAAACAGTGACTACACCATCCAACGGAAGAAGGAAAACATTATAAACCTGCCGTCCAATCATGAACAATTATTTCGTGGCAACAGTGTGGAAAGCCGGCGAAAAATGGGCAGGACCGCGGCAGTCCACAGAGCCAGCTCCCTCTCCCGCACGGAGGGTTTGTAAACATCGCAGCCGCTGTCATGAACGTCATATTTTTTGACGGACAAACAAGTGGCTAGGCCGACAAACCTCGTATTCGGCAAACTTAATCTAATTTACGTTACTTTGAGGGCTTGGATTAATCCAGACTTTGAGGGCCAAGAGCATGCCCCAGCATGCTCCCGACCCTTTCTGTGCTGCTCGAGCGTGGTTGAGCCGCCTGCCTACTTTGCCTGAGGAAGCGTACGCGGTGGAAGCCACACCTATACTTGCGGGATTTAGAGTTGCGTAGAACTTCCTGCCTTGCGTCGATATAGTGGGCTACAGTCAGGTCGTGAGACGAGTTGGGGTCATTGCCAATGGCACCATGTTTGTTTCCGTCTACTAGAGTAACCTCGGGTCTACACCATACCCAAAACCGACGACGGCCCTCACCCGCCCCGCATGTTGCACACCCTGCGCGCCGTCCACAACACTTGACGTCGGCACCAGGTTCCATGCTAGGAATCACAAGCAACCCGACTGCCTGGAGTTTTGTTCACCTTTCAAGACGGGCGATCCTCTGCTGTACCGGACAGACGATAACAACAGATCGCGGTGGAATACGTCTATCGCGGAGTCCACGAACGCGTTCATACACGGTGGGTTGCCAAATTTTGGGTGTCTGTGACGAAGTTCGTGCGATAATTTCCTCTACACAAACGGCGCAAGCCCCCTCAAGGCTTTCAGGGGAAAGGGGCCGGCGGTGGCACCATGCAGATGTAGATCGCAGGGCTTTGACCGGGCGTGTTTTGGATGGGGGGGGGGGGGGTTCCTGCCATGTGGACCACACGAAACGCGCGGGGGTGCGGCCGAAGGTTATTTTGTCGGTCTTGACTGCTAATTGCACGGGGATATCACCGATCCCAGAACGATATCCGAATTGAATGATTTTCACACGGGAGGCAGGTGCAGTAACAATACCTGTGTTTCTGAGTGCCAGTAGTAGTAGTGCGTGCTTTCGACGCACATCCCTGTGCGAAAAACGCGAGTCGTTCGATACCCAACGCGTCACGGCCGCACCGTATACTCCGGGCTTCTGAAACCCGATCGGGATTCAGTTTCCGTCGCCGATATTCTCAGAACCTATATTCGACCCCACTTTTCCCGACCCCACTCTCGTTTATGCACTTGGTTTTAGAGTAGGCGATGTCTGGTCTCTTGTCTAAAAGCAAGTTGTTTTATTCGGTCGATGTTTCTCGAGCTTCCATCGACAGATTTTCGTGTGGTTTGTAATTAGTGTCCACCCTGGCCCGTTCCGCCCCTCCTGCGAGTTTCGTGCTAACGCCTGTATCAGCTTGTGAGAACGCGTCCGTTGTTGTCGAAACGCAGGATTTACCCGACAATAGAGTTACTCGTCTTAATTGTCTGTGGTCACACAGTCGATACCAGAAACACCGGATAGGCAAGACATGTTTTGAGACCGCCAACCAACCACGCAGGAAACGTTATTTGTCAGGTGGCGCGGCACTGCGTGAGAAAGGCACCAACTATTGTAATAGCATGACTGCGTTCACAACAGCCCGTCTCTTGTTGACAACCCACGCCGGAACCACGCCAGGTCTCGGAAAAACAGTGTCGAAGATGAGCAGGACTCTCAACCGCTTCGTTCTGATCACCAACATGCTCGTCCACAACGAGCTGCGGCTGAGCTCCAAGTTGATGGGACGAAACCCTTCTTTTCGGACGTGACGACTATTTCCTATAGAGTCGCGTTGCGTTGGCTGTAATCTTCGCTTGGTAGTCAACGCGACCTCAAGGGTTAGGTCTAACACTGCCTTCTTTTGGTAATAATAGAGGGGTACGGAGAGAGTATTGTACGGGGTACTTCGGTAACGGCAGCATGGCCTGCTCTCTTGAGCGACAGTTGTCTTCGTTCGTGCGTGGTTAGACGTTCTTTTTTCTGCACAAGCAGCTTTCTGAACAGGCGCTACTCGTTGTTGCTTAGCAGACGACGCACATGGTTAAGGTCTTGTGCCTTTGGTTGCCATAATTGCGGCGTTTGTGTTCATAGATGTATCTATTGAGTCCTGCTTTATGGTGTTATGTCGAAATGGAAGAGTATAATCGATAGAGGAGAGTCCCCGCCGCTAATGTCACAGGAGACGCCATGACGTCTTGTAGCTGTGCGGGAGACATCTGGGTGACGTCTGCATGTCTAGTCTAGGAACGTTCACGTCATCCTTTCGCCATTATTCCCTGGGATAGTCGTCTGAGGCAGGGCGTTCTTTCGAGTAGTGCGTAAGGTGAGTGCCCCTCGTCCTTGGGTGGCGCACCTTAGTGGTTGTAATGCGGGTTGTCCATGACTTCCGGTATACCAAGTCAAGTTCGTGTGGTTTGTTTTGGGAAAGCGCTCAAAGTAGGGCAACCGTCGCATGCATCAAACACACCGAGTCCCATCGAGGACGTCCTGGGAGCATTTTCCCATCTAGCTCGATGGAAGGGTGATGACAAACTTCAAAAATATGTATTTATGTACATAGTAGGAGGAGTTGGTCGCATATCCGTGGCAGTTATAGGGGCCGTTCATTGGATTCGCGTAGAGGGTGCGTCGTTTTGGTCCGTTTGCATCGTTTTGGCCCGTCTTTTCCGATCTATTCTGGAGCTAATATGAACACCGTTCCGTGTCCACCACGGACGCGGCAGCACGGGTGACACGAGAGTCAAGCAGGAGTTCGGGTTGCCTTGCGTTCAAAACTCTTGTTGGCGATATGCCTGGTGTTCAATTGCCCCGTGCCTCCGATGCTGCTGGTCGGAAATGCTCACACTCAGCTGTAGAGGTTCCCTGACCAGAGCCTCCTGGGGTTCCTCGGTGTAAAGGCTTCCGTTATGGTCTAACCTAAATCTTGATCGTTTTCCCTGGTGACCCGGGTTGGAGAGGCCTCAAGGTTTTCGCCCCCCTGTCGGCTCGTAGTTGTTGTACAGGGCATTTGGGAAGGATGTTGTGCGACTTTGAAGAGATGCACAGGTGCTACGGCGCATAGTCACGCCAGGGATGACGGGAGAAAAACACGCACCCAGCATAAACCAATCGCAAGTCCCAACTTGATTCCAGATACTGTACGATGAGTGTCGTTCGAAGAGGCGATATGCATGTTTCTTTGATGCATCTCAAATTCAGAGAGAGAGGTAAGATACGCTGATGTCGTCTACTGGAGGAAGGAGTGAGTGCAAGCGTATGTATTTTTATCATCAGCATCGACCGCGCTAACCGGCCGACCAATGAGAATACGTCAGTCTCAGTGCGGTTGAAAACAAAAATCACCTCGGAATGCGTACCAGGTATGTATTTACAAGTTGGTAGTACGCGTTCGATGACGTCCAGTGACGGTCTACATTATTTTGTTATTTCGTCTACAGTCACCCCTAACGTCATAGTCACTTGGCGTCCTCAACGCTCCCATGACAATATCCAACGGGGTCACGGGGACGAGAGCACCACGTCTCGGCGGCCACGGATTGAGTGCGCTGCGGGGCCTATTGAGATGACGTCGCCGACGCTCGTACCGCGGGGTGTGTCCCCGTCTTCTGGCGACACTTATTGCCGTCACATGGTGTGCATCATGCGCATGCAGCAGAGGGAGAGGCGAAACGTAGGTGGGATTCATCGTCCCATCTATTCCAGGCATCAGTCCACATGAATGCTTAACGCACGAACCGGGGATTCACAGGACAACGGCCAAGAATGGACGTGAGCCTACCTTTCGGACTGCATCGTTTTCCTTTTCGGATTGCCTATACGTATCGTTTCTGTAACCTACGGAGGGAGACGTCCCCCGGACCACACGGATACAAAGCCTCCGCGGCATCTAATGTCTCTCTGCTCCTAAATAAGGCGGGGTAATGGGCCGCAGGGTAGCCGACTCCACCTTGCAGTAGTTCATACTAGGGTTAAGTATTGGCCCCCCGCCCCCCAATGGGGCTGTGGGCAAACATCCAGGGCCGATGGTGGTGAGTGTCCGGGAGGAAGGAAAGAAGAAGAAGAACAAGGGGAGAGGATTTGTAGGGGCGGGAAGAAGGGACGGTGTTGGGAGAGGCAAGGAACTGGTGAAGAATTTCGGCACTCGACCAGCGCGCGGTCCCGTCGGGGGTGAAAGGGACATGTCAGTCCGTAGTCTTGTCTATCGGAATCGAAAAGCCGAAAAATAGAGGTACATACCGATGGAGAAGGCCGACGAGGGAGGTACGAAGAGAGGAAATTGCACCCCACGTTCGAATTTCGAAGTCGGTGTTAAAACCGCGGCAAGGAAGGGGTGCGAAGGAAAACAAAAAAAAGGAGACGTCGACGTTTGCGTCGTGGAACGATCCTTCCGTATAACGCAGGTACTCACCAATGCAAGACGGGGAGGTAAAATACCTATCGTGAAAGTCAAAGCGCAGGTCATAACCGCATATGACTCATGCGCGGAGAAGTTGCCACGGAGACTTATCAACAAGAAGTTTGAAGGCCGGCTGAGAAGGTTTCAAGACACAAATGAAATACTTAAGCGACGATGGCAAGCGCAACGTCAAAACTTCACAAGAAGAACTGTGTATACTTAACACAAAAAAAAAAGGCCGGATGCCGACCTATGGCTCTCTCGAAATGTAGGGATTCCTACAATTTCCAGCAGGCAGGTATAATCCACAAGTAATAAGTACGTACGGACATATGAGGTACTGGGTAGAGAGAGATCGGAACGGTTTTTAATGTGAAGACACAACAACAACAACAACAACAACAATGAATGATGAAGGTCCACCCGTCCTGCGTCGTTCGGTGTAAAATGATAAATGCGAAAGATTGACTGCGTAAAGATCCAGCGGGGTCTTTTTCGGCAGTGGCAAAGAAATATGCAACCACATGTCGCAAACAAAAAAAGTTGAGCGGGATACTCTAGTAAATAGAACACCGCCTTCTCTGTTGTTGCAGGCAGGTTTGCTTCCACAACCCGGGAACCCAACCCACTCTTGTATTTCGGCCTACAAGACTCCAATCGACGCAAGCACCGGTAGGAGAGTGCGTGGCAGATGCCGTGTCAGCACAAGTCCACTCTCCTACGACATCTATGTACAGTAGTACTGCTGTCGTTATAGCACCATGTGGAAGATCTCCGAGGGGTCCTCCTGCGCGGTAACGACAACATGGCGAGAGTTCTACGTGTACCTGTCGTCGACACATGTGGCAGCCGCGCGACACACGAACGGATGTTTGCATCGCACTGTACTATGGTTCGCCGTGGCAGGAAGTATCCCGTCCAGTTAGGTCGTTGCGGTAGTACGCGGACGTCGTTCGGCGTCTAGTCCATACTGCTGTAGCAAAAACACAGCACAGTAATCGAGCTACATATGCATGCAATTTTTTGCTCTGGTTCACTTTTGCCTCAACAACCCGAGAATCTCACGGCTGTATCTCGACCTACAAGACTCCAATCAACAAACCAGCACTGGCAGAAGTGCGTGGAAGATGCTGTGATAGCACAACTGAGTCGACACTCGTACGACTTCCATGTACAGTCGGCGTCTGGTCCATACTGTTGTAGAAATACAAAAATCGAGCCATTTGTTTTTGTTTTTTTCCCATACAAATAACAAGCGATGTATCACGTCACGACGACCATCCTGTGAGTATATATACTAGCGTTAAGGATTGCCCCCCCGCCCCCCAATGGGCCCCCAATGGGGCTGGGGGCCAACATCGTTTGCGTCGTGGAACGATCCTTCCATATAATGCAGGTACTCACCAAAGCCCAAAATTATGGTGTCTACCGGTTGGCCATTCATCGCCTGCATGACGGTTTCCCCGGCGCACATGGGTCGTTATGAAAATCTGTTTGTTTCATTCCATTTGCCAAATGAATGTGCTGTTCGGTCATACATGAGTGATACCGGCGGAACTAGGGAGGCTTGTGACGCTGCGGATACTGTACCTTAACGAAATTGGCTTGACAGGTGACTTTCCTCGTTCTTCGTAGCGAAGGCGGTTACCATGTAGACGTTCACCGCCGGCACCTACTTGAGCTACGAGGTGTAATGGGTCCACAGTTGATTTTGGAAAGCACCTTCCCACTTTTTCTTCCAGACATGGAGATATCAGGTGTGAGCAGTGTTTGTTTGTGCTCTCTTTCCACCAGCTTGTCAGTCAAAGCAAACTCAGACCACAACATGGTAGTAGCCACCGTCAACCTCGGTGGCAGGCTTGCCCACAACCGTGCAGTCCGGACTAAACCGAAACAGCAGCAATTCAACCGACGGGAATTGCAGTTCGAAGCAGCACGGGGTGCGGTGACCAATCGGTTCCTCCTCAACCTCGACACACGACTGGACGAGCGAACAACCACCGCCGCGGAATTGGCGACCGACTTTACCAATGCTCTCCTCGAAGCAGCGCGGACGAACCTAGGGGAGGAACCGCGGAGACGCCGCACGCAGGAGTGGTGTGAGACCCCAGAGACGAGAGCAGCACTGTAGAAGGCCCTTACCAAACGGTGGGAAGCGCGCCGGGCGATGAGGGGCAACTGGAACTCAGCGCAACGTGGAGAACTCTCAAAGCAGCGTGTAAGGGAGTGGCTACAGCAGTCGAAACGGGCATTTATGCCCACCTTGACGGATATGTGACTGAACTCGAAGCAATCTACAAAGATCGCGACATAAGAGGACTGCACCAACACCTCAAGAGATCAGTGGGCCTGAGCGGGAGACAAGCGGGGGGAAAGCATTTCGTCGCGGATGCGAACGGCGTGCTGCTCCGGAACAGGGACGACATCCTCCAACGGTGGGCGAGATTCTTCAGCACCCTACTCAACACCAAACCCCCCACCCTGAACCCAGACATCATCGAACGAGTGACGCAGCGGCCAGCGACACGTGACACTCAACGGTTGGGAGAGGTGCCAGAACTCGAGGAGGTGGCACGGGCAGCGAAAGGCCTCAAGAACTGGAAGGCACCCGGCCATGACTCCCTCCCTGCCGAGTTGCTCAAGATCGATGACGACGAACCCGTTGTCCTGAGACACCTCCACACCATCCTCGTCAAGGTGTGAAACGGAGGAGATATCCCCCATATGTGGAAGGACGCAACCATCAAGGTGCTGTACAAGATGGGTTACCGGTCCAACTGTAACAACTACAGGGGGATTTCGCTACTATCTCACGTAGGCAAGGTCCCCACCAAGATCGTCACCAACCGTCTAAGCGCCTTCTGCGAAGCCAACAACATCCTCCCGGAGGAAGAGTGCGGATTTCGACCCGGGCGATCCACCGTCGACATGCTGTTCGTCGTGCGCCGCCTCCAGGAGCTGGGGCGGAGAAAGAAAATACCGCTCTACATGTGCTTCGTCGACTTGAAGAAGGCGTATGATTCGGTGGACCGAGAGATGCTATGGAAGGTGCTGGCCAGGGCCGGGATTCCCGCGAAGCGAATCAATATCATCCGCGAATTCCACGATGGAATGCGGGCCCGGATGCGAATGGACGACGGAGAACTATCGGACTGGTTCTTCGTCACACAGGGCGTGCGACAAGGATGTGTGCTATCCCCACTGCTGTTCAACATCTTCTTCGCCGAGGTCCTCGAGGTCGTCGTTATCCGATTCAGCGAGGATGATGTTGTTCTGCGGAGTCTGGTGTGCTTGGAGGAGGGGAAGACGGAAGCGGGGGGGGGGGAGGAGACACTCCTTGACCGAGTACGGAGGGCAGTATGGGGGGTGCTGTATGCCGATGATGCCGGCGTCGTATCGAGGTCTGCAGAAGGACTGGCGAGAATGATGACCATCATCGTTGAGGTGTTCGGGGAGTTCGGGCTACGGTGTCGGAGAAGAAGACAGAGACGCTCCTGATGCGCGCGAAGGACAAGTCGACTACAACATCACAGCCCCCCCCGCCTCCACCACTGACCATCGAAGCCGCGGGACAGAAATACGCCCAGACGACCGAGTTCCGGTACCTCGGTGGCCTCGTCAACGAACATGGCGACCTCACCCGGGAGATCAGCTACAGGAGCAGAGGAGCGCGGGCGTGCCTCAGGCGATATGGCCAGGAGTTCTTCGACAGACCGAAAGCGCCATTCCGACTCAAGATCCGCCTCCAGGCGGAGGCGATGGAGGCACTGCTGTACGGCTGCATGACATGGTCACAACTCAGCGCCACTATCAGACGCTGCGGTCGACACACCATCGACTGCTCCTTCGAGTTATCGGGTATAAGCGCAAGAAAGACACCTACCGGCAGCTCTCGTACGCCCAGACGCTGAAGAGGGTCGAATGCCAGAGCGTTGAAGCCACAATCCGACAACGACGCCTATTGTTCGCGGGAGCACTGGCAAGGCAGCCAGACGGGCGACTCCCGAAACGACTGATGCTCGGCGAGCTGGCGGGGGGGGAGAAGCCACGTAGGGGGGACAGGAACAGAACTGGCCGAAGTGTGTGCTCGACGACCTGAAGGCATTCGGGGCCGACCACGGATCTACGAAAACCGACCCATGTTGTGTCGGAATTCCCGTACCGAAAGATACGGCACCGAAGTTAAGGTGGACGGAAGCCGCGAAGGTGGAGGGGGGAGTACCCTGGCATGCGGCGGTGCTGCAGGGAGCTGAGAGGTTCATGACCTCCTGGCACGAGAAGGAAGAAGAGGCCAGCCGACAACGAGCGCTCAAACGAAACCACAAGCCAACAACCAATGGGGCGGGAGGGGGGCAGGAGACGGACGAGATGGCGAGGGAAGAAAGCAAACGAGCAGAGACGGACCGAGTGGCACGATACGTGCCGGATTGAATTTCTTTCAGCCAATTCCCCCCCCCCAACGCTGCACCATTGCACCAACCCCCCAGTAGTGATTTCGTAACATTACAATGTATCGCTGGTTGGTGGCCATGTTTGCGTGCGTGTTTGCTTCTTCGTAAGTGGTCTCTCCACCGTGTGCCTTATTCTGCCTCATACTTCTTGTTATTTTCGGCCTGGTCCCTCTTTGTCCTCGCCCTTTTTCATTGGATTTTCATTTTATTTTCATTTTATTTTCTCTTCTCCTTACGGTTTCCATTTTCATTTCTTCTCTTTGTTCTCTTTTTTCTCTTTTTCTCTCTTTTTTTCTCTCTTGTTCTGTGCCAGATGGCCTGGTCTCTGCTTGCATTGTGAAGTACCAAGATTGAACCAAGGGGGTGTACCTCTTTCTCCGGCCCATGATAGATAGTGACTGCTAGTCTCAGTTCATACCTCGCATAACGCGCAGAGGGAGTGGAGGATTCCAGAATATCTGTCGTTGATTTCCATTGACTTGCGGACCCCTCGGGGCCAGTTTATTTGAGTGTACCTTTTTAGGGTAGTTAACCTGTGACCACGGGAATCGACCGCGTCGAGTGTTGGATCAGTACGGACATACGAAGGGACTGGGTAGAGAGAGATCGGAACGGTTTTTAATGTGAAGACAACAACAACAACAACAACAACAACAACAACAACAACATGTAGCTGACATGGCATTGACATGAGCGTTGGAAGATCTCTCGGTATCATTCCTGCACGAAGGAGGAGCGCTGCTTTGAAGGGGTACCTGGTGATGATACTTGTCTCGTCGTGTGGACAGCATTGATAGATATACTTGTAGCAATGCCAAGTGGTTGTAGGGTTGTGTGGACGTGGAATGTATTTCCAGGGTGTGCAAGGTACCCCTGTTGTATACTGCGTCGCCCCCTCATGGTGGTGCGTGCACGCGTGCGTGCAGTTCATGTGTTCATGTGTTCATGTGTTCATGTTAGTCCATGTTTTTCATGTGAAGAAGAAGTCTATACGACAAACCCAGCACATCTTTCCTCCTTGGCGCGAGTTCGCCGAGTTGCCGACACCCTATTCAACACACGTCTTGCAACAAGCTACCCCCAGTTCGGATCATCCTAACACGCTAACGTGTGATATCATACGGGATCCCGAGGTGAGGTTAGCTGTAAAAGGGTTCGGCTAGAGAAGTAGATCATGGAAGCCCTCAACCTCAGCAGCTTTACTGAAGAGGACCGCCAAGCATTATCGGCGCACATCAAAGAGGAAGTGGAGAAGGGAATACAAGAAAAAATCAAGGAAACCGAAGAGAAGCGTCCCGCATCAGAGAGCGTGGACAAGCCCCCCGATGGAGGCGATCCCCGGCATGCTCGGCCGGCTGGAACAGCGTTAGACCCGCAACCTGAAGACCAGCCACGATCGTTGGAGGACCGTCTCGTTGATTCCTTCGCGCGGGCAATGCGAAGGACCAACACCCCGGGGGAGGAAACCAGGGAAGTCTTACCCCCTAAGGACACCATCCGTGTCAGTCCTGTAATACATGTAGCCCCATTTACGGGTGTGTTCGATTCTAGTGGCGATGTCCAGGTTGGAGTACAAGTTTTTGAGAGCCAATTTCGGATGTTCATATAACACTGGAGATGCCGAGCAGCAACACCATCAGCATGCGCCTACTAGGGTCGTAGATCCGCTCAGGCACGTGATGATCTGCTCACCGGTTTACGTCTGAAGTGGTTTTGGTATGTGCTTGCATGCTTGTCTTCGTCGATTTCGTTTGGGTGTGCTCCGATAAACCTACAGCACACCTTGTTGAGTTCTGCATACATGCGCGTCATCATCTTGCACATGTTTTTCCTGAGAGATACAGCAGTAGACCCCATCAAAGGGCGTTCTATTCTAGATAAGGTTGCCAGTGATCCACACAAAACTGCGAGGTTAAATGGATATTGAGTCACGTAAGGTTGCCAGTCACCCACACAAAACTGCGAGGTTAAATGGATATTGCGTCACGTAAGGTTGCCAGTCACCCACAAAACTGCGAGGTTGTATGGCTACTACGCCACGTAAGGTTGCCAGTCACCCACAGAAACTGAAAGATTAGATGAGATTGTCAGCGAATCCTAACCAAGCTGCTGCATATACCTTCTTGAGTGCTTTGTAGTTGATGGAAATGTTTTGTCCCGTATGTGTTAAAATACAGAGATTGATCTCCGACTCATTATTTTTGCGTTCATGAGGACACTGGCTACTGTCAGAGACAGAGGCCGGTGCCGTGGCAGTATTATCCCACTGCCAGGGGAAGGCTATTTCCTCTCGTGATGTGTAAACGAGGAGAAGAGGGTAGAAAGAGAGAGTGGCCATAGCGGCAGAGGGAGAGGAGAGTCGAAGACTCTCCGCTTCCACTTTCGGCAAGTGACCAGGGACTTCGGAAGATATCCATCTCCGACGGTGCCTTTCCTGTCACTCTCCTTGTGACAAGATACCCCGAGGGAGCCATATCTTCCTACACTTTGTATGTGCACACATGGTTGGTTATACTCCTGACAGGTGTCCTCCACATCACCCCCCCCTCTATGCGCCACAAGTCCATCTGTGCTAAAGATGTGCTTTTGGCGGCCATAGCCATGAGTGGCTCATGGAGACACATGTATTGGAGTTAACCTACCTGGTACAACATCATCAACTCAGCCTGATTATCATACAACGCGTGTTAAAAAACACGGAGTCTTCAGACGGAGTAGTGATAGATGTGGTCCATACTAGTATAGTCTAGACAAAATTGTGGGTACTGGGCTACCATGATGACAGCTAGTGTACTAAAATATTTCGCATGATAATGCTGTGGGGTTGATGAGGGATAAACTTGTAATGAGGTGACCCTCTGGCAAGTTTGTCTATTCATCATAATTAAAATCTTTACGAGAGATAGACTCGTAATGAGGTGACCCTCCGGCGAGTCTGTCTTTTCTTCATAAAAAAATATCGTGATGAGGAATAAACTTGTAATGAGGTGACCCTCTGACAAGTTTATCTATTCACCAAAACATATTATAGTGATGGAGGATGAACTTGTAATGAGGTGACCTCTGGCAAGTTTATCTATTCATAAAAAAATAAGATATTGATGGGATGAACTTGTAATGAGGTGACCCTCTGGCAAGTTTATCTATTCATAAAAAAAATAAGATGTTGGGACAGCGGTGGTATAATTCAACTCTCCTCGCGAGTGTTTCCCCAAACACTTCAAAAATAGGTTGTTTCCACTGGATACAACCAACCACCGTGGCTACTGGTCCTGTGCTAAATATATATAACACAGAATAATAGTAGTATAAATTTGTCCCAAGTCTCGGAAAAGATAGACGTGGCAACTGTTAGGAACGATAGAATAAATCAATCGTTTAATTTCCGGGCCCTAGTTCGTTTTCGTTTGCTAGTACGGCAGGGCAATTGAGTATCACTCTGTGTCGTAGCAGAACGCGACTTGGGTAATGGACCCTCCTTTAGGAGCCTTCTTCGTCGCTTCTTGGTTTTGTTCGGTGGCTCAGAGCCACTTTGCGTTGCCAATTTTCGACATAAAGGTTCTTGAGGAGTAGCTGCCTGTTTTCGTTTTCGTTTCCCCGTTTTACTGGGTGATTTTAGGTCTCCCTGTTCAACTGGGGCACGAGACGACGATTTATCAGGCTGCACGATTTCCAAACCACAACGGATTCGGTAGGCAGATATCATTTCTTGACATTGTGGAATTTCGTCTGCTCTATATTCAAGGTCTGACTCGGGGCCGTAGCCTCGAAGACGCAAACGATACTTGTAGTTGTACGGGGTTTTCGGCCTTATGGCTTACCACTTTGTCAACGACGTAGGATTCAATTTTCGGTTGAGCTTCGTCGGGATGGTCTAGCTCGGGCAACGGAATCTGGCGTCCTAAGAAAAACTCGGAAAGCTTATCAAAGTCTGGCGCAGGTGGCGTTTTCCTCGCGTAGTACTGTTTAATGTGGGCTAAATGGACCGAAACTTCTCGAGTTTCGTTCTGGCGTCTCACTCTACATACCACCGGTGATAATTTAGAGCAGATGACGTAGGGTCCTCTCCACGGTAACAATAATTTCGGATTTGGTCCATCCGAATCCTGGTATGGGCGGTACACAAGTACTAGATCACCAGGTTTAAACACAGGGATAGGGCGCAGTTTAGTCCGATACGTTACGGCGCGCTAGTTCAAAAGCAACCTGTAGATTTTCCTGTGTTGTTTTAGAGAATTCCTCAGTATTCGCTGTTGTTCCTACATGAGGGATGCCGAGAATAATGTCAATTAGTAGTCGTGGCTTTCGACCAAACATAAGAAAGAATGGTGTTTCATGTATGGTGGAGCTAAATGACGTGTTGTAAGCCAGTTGGACAAAAGGCAGCAATGATGCCCAGTTATCGCGGTTATGGAACTATGCATGGCAAGCATTGCGTGCATGGTAGCATGTACTCGTTCTGAGACAGAATTACCCTGCGGACGGTATGGTGTCGTGCGGGTTTTCTTATAGTTCAGAATACGCTGTAATTGGTGGACTACACTGTTCTCAAATTCAGGTCCTTGGTCGGAATGCAACACTTCAGGCGATCCAAAGATGCTGATGATGCGGTCGATAATGGCCTGAGCGACAGTGATTGCTGACTTGTTGGGAATCGGAGTCAACACGGTGAATCGGGTTAGGTGGTCCATCATGGATAGGACATATTTGCACCGTACCCCGGCGGCTGAAACTGATTCTACTTTATATTCAACTAGGTCAACCGAAATACGTTCAAACGGTCTTTGTACTGGTACATGTCCCGTTGGTAATTTGTTCCGGTTGTGGGCTGTTTTCCGACGTTGACAGGCTTGGCATTCTTGACACCAAGTACGGACGTCCCGATTCATGGTTGGCCACCAGTACTTTTGGCGGATCTTCTCATAAGTCGGTCTAGACGCTAAGTGACCCCCAGATAATACGTGGTCATGATAGGCGTGTAGCACTAGTCCGGTAAGGGCGTAAGGCAACACCAATTGGTCACTAAACGTACTACGTTTCCGGAGGTAGCCTGGTAAATACGATTTAAACAGCAATTGGTCACTAAACGTACTACGTTTCCGGAGGTAGCCTGGTAAATACGATTTAAACAGCAATCCATCACGCACGAAGTGGTACGATATGGAAGTGGTTGTCTCGTCATCAGGTAATTGAGCGTCAGGTTTTGAAAGATAGTCGATATATGTGCCATATTCAAGAGCTTGTTTTTCACGCAAGATATCGCGGTTAATAGTTTCAAATACGTTGGTCGCGCTAATATAAACTGATTTCTCAGCGAATAATTCGCGATCACTTTGAACCGGTCGCAAGTTTTCCAAACGATCTGCAGACACTTGGTACGGACGTGGTGGAACAATCGAATGCAGCGCAGGGTCATCAGGCACATTCCTACATATCGGTGCAAGTTGCGGTGCTTCCAACTGTTGTTGGTGATCGAACGCAAACAACCGAGATAGGGTGTCTGGGACTACATGTAACTTTCCCGGCTTGTGTCGCACTGTAAAGTCAAAGGACTGCAAAGCGATTGCCCATCTGGTCAGCATATTAGACGTGTCTTGCATTGTGTACAAATATCTCAATGCCGCGTGATCCGTGACAACTTCTAAATGTCTGCCCCACAAGTAGGGTCGCCAGTGTTGTAAACTCAAAACCACACCGTAGCATTCCTTCATCGTCGCAGAGTAATGACGTTGAGCCTTGTTAAATCGTTGGCTAAAATAAGCGATAATATTCACATCGTCGCCGTTCTTTTGGCCCAGGAATGCTCCTGCACCAACTTCACTAGCATCTACGTGAACCACGAAGTCTTTGGTAAAGTCAGGGAAACATAACACAGGTGCTTTGCTGAGTAAACGTTTGATCTCTGCAAAAGCCTTATCATGTTCCTGGTTCCAACGTTTTGCGATCGATTTTACATGCTCTTTTTGTGTGAGTTCGACTAGCGGTGCGATCACCGTAGAAAGGTCGGGTATAAATTTCCTCACATAGTTAACCATTCCCAATACTGAGCGAAGCGCTTTGATTGTTTTGGGTGCAGGCAAATCGACAATAGACTTTATACGATCTTCCCCAACACGAATCCCTTTTTCCGACAGTATATGCCCCAGGTATTTTACTTCCTGTGGTCCAAATTGTACTTTGGAGGGTTTCAAGGTAAGACCGGCCGCTTGGAGTGCTTGGAGCTTGCTTTCTAATAAGGTTAGATGGCTCTCCCAATTTGAGCTGCAGCAAATAATGTCGCCCATATACACCAAAAGTCCACTGCGTGGTCCGAAGTGAGAGAATGTCAGAGACATCATACGGGCAAGTAGAAAAGGAGCATTCGCAATTCCGAAGGGGAGGCGTTTGAAAACCCATTTCCCTTTGTGTGTCACAAACGCAGTCTTTTCTTGTTCTGCTTCGTCTACTTCGATTTGGTGGTAGGCTGACTGGATATCGCAGACAGTAATAAATTTTGCACCTCCAACGGTATCAATATGGGATTCTATATCTGGCATGGGCCAACATTTTCGAATTAAACTCTTGTTAATAGTAGAGCGGTAGTCAACGCAGAATCGAGGAGTGTCATCAGCTTTTGCTACGATGGTAACAGCAGATCCCCACGAACTGGGTCTCTGTTCAATAATCTCCTCGTCTTCCATTTGTTCCACACACTTGTCGATAACTTCTGGTGCTCTAGTATTAGTACGATAGGGAGCACGGTCGACTGGTATAGTGCCTGGTTCTAGCGGAAAATCTGCCTTGGCTATCTTGCATTTTCCGAGCTCCTTCGGAGATAACGAACACACGTTACGATATTTCGAGAATAAATCCAAGACTTGCGAGCATTGTTGAGGAGTAAATGTAGTGTTCGTGAACGCTTTTTTCATGGCTCGTTTTAACTCGTCTCGCTTGTGTCTGAATGTGGTTTGGTCGCTATTGACAGCGCTAACTGTTTTATCGGCAACCGATTTTACACGCGAAATGTACCCTAAAATAGTGTCACGTGCAATGTGAACGTGTCGTTTGGATGGATTAGCAACTTGTACTGCAGCAGACTTGTCCGTTGCTGACCAATTGCATACCGTTCTAGCGACTACGATTGTACGGAACGCTTCTGGTATATTTTCAGACGTTTCGATGTCTTTGGCAGTGACAATCCGTGGTTCGATCAACGCACGCGTGTTTGCCTGTGGTGCGTGTTTCGTCACGACGTCTAGTGCAATTTCACTTTCGGGGGGAATGCAGTATCTCCTAGAGAGATATACGGGCACTGCTCCTATCGATGGGTCAAGCGTCACTATAGAGATTTGCGCAAGGGCATCATTATTAGTGTCCGCTTGACTGTTCGTTCGTCTGTGAGTTGCCGGAATTTTCCGTGTTGCATTTGTTAACGAAAGTTGCTCACCGCACCAATCAAGGACGGCACCGAAGGCATTCATAATGCTATTATCGAGCAACATCTTATCCGGACCTAGATTGGGCAACACGAGAGCTTCCACTGGTAATGTGATATCTCCCAGTGTGAGCTTAAATCGGATGTATCCTAGGATTTCTAACGCTGATCCGTCTGCGCTATTCAACTGAATTGCGCCAGGAGGCACAGGTTTCAGAGGCAAACGTTGCAGGACCGGATGAGATTTAATAAAAGACGCTGATATACACGGTACATCAGCTGCTGTGTCGATAGTAAGGTCGGACACAGCGTGATTACAAACTCGGGCAGGAATTCGCACTCTCTTGGAGGACGAATTTAACGCATTCGGGTGTTGTGGATATTTTCTCAGTGCTGACGCATGAAACGCCGCATAAGTGGGTCCACCACTCGATGCACTTGAAACAGAGGCATGTCTTTCCGTGTTATGATTAAATGGCATACTACCAGTCAGTACAAATTCAGCTTGCGGGGCTAACCTAGAAGTCGGCACACGAGTGCGCTTGTTCTTCCTATTTTTCCCTGCTTTGCTACTTGACCGACTATGAAACAGTGCCTGGGCAGAATCTGCTACCGATGTCTCAGACTTACTGCTTGAACGGACTTCACATCACCACCTCTCACCCGAGGAAAAAATGATTCCCTCGATTTTCTACTGTCATGCACATACGGGGCTGAGTCAACTCGGGCATCCTGTGCTACGTGAGTTTCCTCAGCTAATGGTGTGCTATCGACCTGTCTCCCTACGAGCGAGGAGTCCCGTGAAGGGCCCCGTCATACCCCGTCATGCTTTTGTCCAAGTCCATCCCTTCTCCTGTGCGTGCTTTTTCTTTAGGCCGCACTGTTCGATGGATTGGTTGAACTTGCACCCCGGGTAGGGGCACGGTTCTGCCTTCGTTGCCGAAGAAGAACTGCCCTTGCCCGTGGTGCGCGCCTTTTTAGGGGCGCCCTGACTCGAACTGGTCTTGGTGGGGGCCCGCATCGACTAGAGCCTCGTTACTTCAGCTTGTAGGTTTTTAATGACCGCCGTGTTCGAGGACACGGTTTGCTTCAGCTGTGGGGGTTCAGGGTACGCAACAGTGGATACGGTGTCGGATGTGGGTGACGCTGCGCCTCTTAGATTGTTTGCCTCGTGTTTTTTCGCGCGGAGTCTTGCGTCCTGAAATGAGTTTGGGGGGTCCTCTCGAACACACTCTATTCTAATGTGAGGTTTTAGGTCGTTCTCAAATGTGGCAGTCATGAAAACGTCCCATGCGTGTTCGTAGTGGCTAATGTGGGAGGGACCTGAGCGAGCCGCCTCTGCAAGGAGGCGTGTGCGGGCCTGAGTAACTTTCAGCGCAAACCCGTCCACTGTCGTCTCTCCTTCCTGCCTGAGAACGGCTATCTCTCTGGCTAATACCGCAATGCGGTTGGGCGCGGAGAAATGAAAGGTAAAAGCTTGACAGTATTCGTCCCAAGTTGCCGGTGCTCGTGGCCTGACAGCTTGTCCTGTGTTCCGAAGTGCGGTCAACCGATGTGCCGATCGCCATTCGAGAGACCACTAACCAGTTCCACTAGAGTGTCATAGGCTTGGCCTCGAATGACGAAGGGGAGGAATTGAATCGCTCTTTGGTCTACTACAGATTCGGGCGGGTCGTCTGCTGCAACAGAGACTAGTTTCACACGTGCTCGGTATCGGGTCAGAATCTCAACAACATCGGAATCTCCTGGTGTCCCCGAAAGCGATATTTCTTTCGGAAGGTCGTTCTCTTCGTCGACGCCAATGAGGACACTGGCTACTGTCAGAGACAGAGGTCGGTGCCGTGGCAGTATTATCCCACTGCCAGGGGAAGGCTATTTCCTCTCGTGATGTGTAAACGAGGAGAAGAGGGTAGAAAGAGAGAGAGGCCATAGCGGCAGAGGGAGAGGAGAGTCGAAGACTCTCCGCTTCCACTTTCGGCAAGTGGCCAGGGACTTCGGAAGATATCCATCTCCGACGGTGCCTTTCCTGTCACTCTCCTTGTGACAAGATACTCCGAGGGGGCCATATCTTCCTACACTTTGTATGTGCACACATGGTTGGTTATACTCCTGACAGGTGTCTCCACATTCACGTCGATAACGGGGGATATGCGAAGGCGTCATGAATCTTTGTACCCTCTACCGACAATGAGTTGCGTGTTACGAACACGAGTCTGTTGCATGTCCAGCGGTAGGAGTTGTAGGGGGATACACTTGGAAATTTGGTCAGGGGTCTGTGTAACCGACAGGAATACATGGAGATGATCTCCATTTCGTACCAGAACACTGTATGCACGAAAGCAGCGCAGTGGTTGCACACCAGTAAGAAGATGTGTTGGGTTGTTGATCAGAAACACAGCTGTGTAAGCTCTAACATGGATCCAACATTGTTGTTTGCGTGACCGAGGAATAATTAACGTTGTCAGACAAATCGCAAGAATCGTTGCGTCACTTTTGCGAAAGAGGAGTAATTAACCTCAGTCGTAGATTGGCGTTCGATTTGATAGGTAACCATGATGTCGTACAGAATGCGAAAGACAACGATCACTGCTGCGCAGAACAGAGGGCGTATTGCAAGCTATTCTCCCCAGCAGTGCCACGTGCTGAATTGACGCTTTGGGTGACTGATTTTGCCTTTGCCTTTCCCTTTCGGATGCGCAATCTCCCCTGCACTGCCGAGTCAATCCCTCCGGAGAGACAGCTGCACACACCCCACCCAGGCGGATACGTGGCACCTGATGAAGCCCGAGCCGCGGCGATGCCAGCAGAAAAGGGTGGCCGCGGCAGAGGCGAGGGTGGCTACCGCGGGGAAGAAGCAGTGGCAGGAGGGATGGATGAAAGCGCTGGGGTTGATGGGGCGGAAAAAAATACTTCATGTGACAAATGGTGTGACTTTTCTTATTTGGTGTTCTCATTGTTTTGGCTTTGGTTTGTATTGCTTCGGCTTTGTGTTTGGTCTTTTTGAGTACGAGGTCGAGCCTGAACGAGTAGGATTTTATTTTCGGGGTTTTCACAGGATGTTTGGTTGTGAACAGCGATCACAACCTGAGGGAGCAGGTGGTAGAGATTTTATTCTTAGAAAATTGGGATGCAGGGACTTTAAAGACCTCGAAGCAGACGTACGCTGAAGAGTTGGGGATGGAGTTTGGGGTAGAGTACGGGAAGGAAATTCCTCTTCTGTAGGGTTGAAGCTTTCAGAGTTTGACCAGGATGAAGAAGTGGTATCAAGGCCTTTTCGTGAGCTGATAGGATCATTGATGTGGCTGGCAACGCAAACGAGGCCAGATATCGCGAACGCAGTGAGAGCGGTAGCACGGTACTGTACTTCTCCCAAAGAAATTCATTGGAAAGCAGGTCTTGGTATTTTGGGGTATGTGGTAAGAACTAGTGACTTGGGTATTACATTCAGGAGGGGTAGTGTAGCAGGGTTGAGCATGGAGGTGTTCGCAGACGCAGACTATGCAATTAGGGCTGCCGATAGGAGGTCTGTGTCAGGAGGATTGGTGATGTGTGGGGAGGGATGTATTTCTTGGTTTTCAAGGACGCAGAAGTGCGTTACGTTGAGCACGACAGAGGCGGAGTATGTCTCTATTGCGGATGTGATGAAGGAAGTATTGTTTCTGAGGCAAGTATGGCGTTTCATGTTGCCAGAAGCAGATATGCCGTGTATTCCGGTGTTCGAGGATAACCAGGGGGGTATTCAGTTGGCGCAGAACCCGATTAGCAACAGTAACTCGAAGCACATCGACGTAAGGCACCACTTTATCAGGGATTTGGTACGCAGGAAGGAGAATTCGATTTTTCACGTGGAATCGGCGTATCAACATGCTGACTTCCTCACGAAGGAAGGCACTTCACGTGGGAAATTTTGAGTTTCATCGTAACTTCGTAATGATTATGGATTAATGTTTTGATGTTTGGGTTGTTTTTGTGTGATATCAAACAACTAGGGTGGCAACATTTTGCATTTTTGCACATGGTTTTTGTCAATGGATGATGTTCTAGGCTGGGGGGCAATTAGTTCACTGAAGCTCGAAGAAGTATATCTGATATGACCGGGGATGGGTATTGATGTCTAGCCAGTGAGCCTATTGTTCTGGAGTTGAGTTGAGTTTCTGAGTTTATTTTCTTGTGTTTTGGAGTTCTTGAGGATCGAAAAAGACATGGCATGGTCACAAGCAGGGGGGCTGATAGATATACTTGTGGCAATGCCAAGTGGTTGTAGGATTGTGTGGTACGTGGAATGTATTTCCAGGGTGTGTAAGGTACCCCTGTTGTATACTGCGTCGCCCCCTCATGGTGGTGCGTGCACGCGTGCGTGCAGTCCATGTGTTCATGTGTTCATGTGTTCATGTTAGTCCATGTTTTTCATGTGAAGAAGAAGTCTATACAACAAACCCAGCACATCTTTCCTCCTTGGCGCGAGTTCGCCGAGTTGCCGACACCCTATTCAACACACGTCTTGCGACAAGCTACCCCCAGTTCGGATCATCCTAACAAGCATGTTTCGCTCGCTCAGGCGAGGGCAGGACACGTGTCCTCGGAGGGGCGGCCCTCGCTAGACATGGAGTAGTATCATATCGCATCTTCTGACAGCTGTTTCTATCGGATGGTCAACGTGAGGGATCCCTGGCTCTTGTGGTTTGTTCCCGCACAAGCGTCCAAAGGCGTTATGATGTCATTGCGTATGCCTTTTGTGTTGTTTGCGCACAGACGTGACCGGTGTTTAGTTGGTCGGCAGAAGCAAGCATGTTTCACTCGACACAACACATGGTGCGGATACGACGGTGTTCTTCTGCTGTCGGGTGTTTGTGCGGGATCCATCCCGGAGGAGCTTGGGAGGCTGGTTAATCTGGACGACCGTCAGCTCAGTGACAACAAGCTCGCAGGTGAGGATGTTTGTGCTCCCGTGGGTTGATGTTTGTTGTGTGGCACGGAAACGTTGCTCGGCGCAGACACAGTTGGCTTTCCCGCCTGTCGTCCAGCTGGTGACCTCGTAACCTGCTGGCAGCTAGTGTTTCAGTATTTCCAGTGTGATGAAACGGGCGTTGGCGGTGAAACGTGCTCAGCCGTGACGAAGCACACCTGGGAGTGGAAGATGCGGATAAACACCCGCTCATTTGCATCATTTTCCCAGGCACAGCATGAAGCATTCAAGGATACGTTTGTTATCTACCGAATAAACTGGAGTGCGTTGTGAAGGGAATAAGTCGGAACATCTTCTAGGTATGCGAGCGCTTTTGGATTGTTGTTGCGCCGTCCTGTGAATTGGAATACGCGCTCCCTAGAGGTGGTAGAGAAGCGTTGCGCTTATCTTTCACATCTCGTACTGGAAAGCTGGTTGTTCCAAAAACGAAGCCTCTCGTGCTTGACCGGGGGGGCGGCTCCAACACGAAATCCTGAATCGCGTCAATAGAGCATTTTCGGAACGCAGACAACTTCTAGATCCAGGAAGAACAACGAATTGGGGATTTCACTTTTGTGGAGACGACGGAGTTGAACGGGGCAAAAATATCGCCGGGCGGCCAAGAAGGCAGAAAAAATAAGAACAGCTGCAGAATCGAAACACGCATACATCCCATCGCCAGACACGGTGTGCTCCGCATTTTGCACCAGCACTCCAAAGCAGGAAGTTGATGAGGAGACAGGCAGACAGGCATAGACTACGCAGGTAGTGAGGGGCTGCACCAGTTCAATCTGTGAGGAGGGTGATCAAGGAGCCTCACTTGCTGTGTGGGAACGAGAGACATACCTCTTCCGCGAAAGAGGAGAGACAGAGAGCGAGTATCAGCAGCAACCAACAAGAGAGGGCGCACACCCCGTTCTATGTAGTAGAGCTCATCACAGAGCGTGTGGTGATCGGCGTGCTGCTGGCTGTGTATGCATTCGTGTCTAGACAGGTTTGATCTGCCTCTTTCCCCCCCTGGTGTTCCTTCTCTCGCCCAGCAACAATCCAGCAGCAACAACAGACAGATTGTCAAACACACGCTTGCATGCTTAAAACGGCCCTAAGAGAATGTAGAGATCGCTCCACACCTACCCCATTTCCAACACGCAGAGCAACCTCCAGATAGATTTAGGTCTGGCCTTCGTTGCCAGCGATGGAGTCCACACAACAGCACCTTCCGTGTTTGATTTTACATCAGGCTATTCCACTACTGCTGTTGTGGTGGTGGGTCTTTGAGTATTTTGCTTCCTCCACCGAAATCTATTTCGTCGCCTTTTAAGCAACAGGAGAATCAGGAAAGAGCTGCGCCGGGCCTCTACTTTTCTAAACCTGAGGCCTCTTTCCAGAATTACTGTAGGAACTCGATGTCCCCCCGCTTTGAGGAACGTTCCAACAGCTTGATCCCTCATCCGAAATCTAGAAGTTTCAAGTGCCAAGACGTGTTCCGAATTGCTCTAATGACACGAAGATGAGAAACATTTTGGGCGGAACAGAATTTGAATATACGACATGGGGCCTACGTGCAGATTGACATCCAAAGACCGTCCTGCTTTTCTCTTGCACTGTCACTATGCATATTCCTAGCCAGAACGTGTGTTTGAAGAATAGCACGATGCTCATGTTTGAACCGCTACGAATGAGTACATGATTTCAGCTAGAATGAAATCACTCCTCCCGTACCCACCGAACTCTATCCTTGGTATGATATCCTCTGCTATTGGACATGTATAGTGTTTTGATTTGTTGCTACATATCTTTCGTGCTTTTCACTACTCTCGGACAGGCGGGCCGAGTGCCGAGGTCTCTCCCGGAACACCCTAACCGGAAAGACGGCGGCGGGTTAATGTTTCATGTTACAGAAGACGGCGCCCCCGTGCCTGCGTACAAGTCTTGGAAGGGTGTCGCCATCCCGTTGGTTCTTGGATACGCTGACGTTGGAACGGATGTGCTTGCGATGGTGTCCTATTGCCAAGCCCATCACATGTGGTGATTTGCCTTGGGGATGACATTTATCATCGGACCTGCCTTGTTCGCTGTAATCGTCTTGCTTCGCCGTGAACACCGTCTTAGGCGGGTCTTAGTCGCTCTGCAGTTGGGGACGCTGTGGGTATCTTGGAGATATTCAACTACTCGGGAACAAGCTTGCGGGTGATGGAGCCGATGTATGAGGCGGTCCCGCAGCTGATGTTTCAACTGTATGGCCTGCTACTTGACTGGAATAATGAGACTGTCAAGGAACTTGTCCGTCGCGTTCTGTGTTTCTCTAACCTACGCCGCCTATAGGTTTGGTGGCGGGGCAGCCCGTGTCTCGACTTTCTCCTACCGCCGACGTTGCGACTGCGTGTAGGCCGAAACTGACAGGGCTTCGTTTCTGGGCCGTCTCAGCAAGTGGCAGTATTACAGTATTCAGATCTAGGTGGAACTCCCAGAACTTTGTATGCGCTTTCTTGTTTGTCTACAGTGCTTGATATTGGGGGCGAGGTAAATTTCACTTGCTCTCCTGGCGTTGGCATGGCGGGCGTACTTCTTCCTCGCGCTATTGTGGCATTGGGGTTCTCGTGCATTGATTTCGTGTCGCTTCCTTGGTGAGGAAGACGTTCTACGCGTTCGGTCCCAATTTCGAGTTATGGACATGCCGTTCGTGGACTCTGTCATGGATACCCTGAACTCGTACCCCGCAGGGTGTGTATTCACAACGGTGGCGTACGTGTTACGTTTGCCGATTAGCAACATGTTTTACACCAATGAGGAGGGTCAGTTGCCTGCCAATATCGGTCGTGTGTGGACGTACGTGGCCGTGATGTTTATGGCAGGGAAGGTGTGTTTGGGCTACCTGATCGTTAGGCCAGTCAAGAGAGTCGTTGGCTTCGGCACTGAGCAGGAGGAGCAGAGTTCAGGTAGACAGGACGGTGACGGTGATGTTGACGACAACGGAGATACCGGAAACGGAGATGTTGACCCTGGTGGGAGTTCTCGTGCTGATGATGGAGGAATACAGGAAAAGTCGGGGTCAAGAAAGAGAGGACAGGTGACGGTGACGAGGGCAGCAGTGTTGTACCCGCCCTTGCCGGGCCCGAGACGAAACGGGTCTTGCGTGTACACGAAGGCTTGCCGTTTACCGTGACGGATACGCTGTGAACACTGTCCTGGACTGCTCGCGAGGACAGCGAGGGGGCGTCACGTGGTGGTGGTGGACTCAATAGACAGGGTGAGCACGGTAGCGCAGACTCTTCGGTAGGGCTAGAGATGATGGCAGGAATGGAAGAGGGTTGCCAGCGAAGTAGCACCCTCGGAGGGAACAGACCCATTACCTCTCGTACACGCCCTGACCAACATGGCAGCGGGGTCGGCTAGTGATGGCGCCAAGGTCAATGACAAGGATAATTCTACGTAGTGCGTGCCGCGCGTTTTCGGGACGCTCGACGTTCTGTGTCACTACGTGCTACTTGCGTCAATAGAGAAGCAGGCCTGCCTGCAGAGATGGGGAGATATGGGTTAGATATGGGATCAGGGGGATGAAAATGTATCTCTTCAGGCGTGCTGCACGTGAAACTAGGCACTCGAGATGAGCATTTGAGATCGGGTCTTGCCGGGTTCGGCGAGGTGGGGGATGCGAAGGAAACTTCCACCCACCCACCCACGGATGGATGTCGACCGATGAGACTGATGATAAAGCTTCACAACAGATGTGTCCGGTGTTGTGACCCCCGAGGTCAGCATGGAGGCTCTGCAGGAAAAACATTGACACGGTGACTCTAGGGTTGTCCGGATCCCTCTATGAGCTTGCTACGTTGAGTGTGCGCTACGCAGTGGTTGGTGCTTAGGACGGAAGGGGCGGTCGTCTACTAATCCCGCCGCTCTTGGGAAACATTTTCGCGACCTGCCCCATTTCAAAATGTTTGAGAATATTTTGCCGAAGATTTTCTCCCATAAACAGTGAAACAAAATCTTTGTCCGCAAATGTTTGAAAATATGAACATTTTGGCAAAGATTTGGCGACCATAAACATGGGTCTAAACAGTGAAACAAAATCTTTATCCGCAAATGTTTGAAAATCTAAACATTTTCGCAAAGATTTGGCGACCATAAACATGGGTCTAACCATCGCGGTATATTTTTACCTGCTGTTGCATACAGGAGGTTTCCTAGAACTTTATTTTCTCGTCAAAGGGCTAAGCACCGCTCGAGGATGGAGGTTAAATTATTCAAAAAAATATCAGGCTCGTATCCCGACTTGCGGGTTGATTTTGATGTAGGGCCGTGCTGAGGGCCGGTCTTAACCAAGAAATCGGTTCCCGATTTCGAATTTGATTATAAGAAAACAAGAGTCGGATCTACCTAAATCCGACCTGAAATGGCCTGTGTCCTATCGATGAAAGTACGAACGAGTTTTTTTTTGGAAATCGTTTCTCCTTTTGTACCAGTGTTGGATATTGGTCGGGCAGAAGGGTTCGATACAATACGCCCATCGTATCGAGAAAAAAACACAAATAAATACCGATATTTTGTTCGATATCCCGAAAATGGCTCGATACGTATCGAGTATCGATACTCGATATCGATACTGCTGTTTTGAAGGCCTCAGGTTACAAGAAGAGCGAGAGTTACGCAACTACACGTACCCTGGCACACCCAAACCCTTATCTGAAGTATACAGCAGTGCGCAAGACGTGCGCGCATGGTCCGGCGGCATGGAAGTAGTGGTGTTTGCCAGGTGCCAGGTGTGTGCAGTTGGACATCACGAGCACAACAACAGCGGGCACACGTTGTGATGTGATGTTGCGCATACAAAACTGCATCGTGCAAGAGGCAGTTTGTGTAGCTATGTCCACCAGATATATTTTACATTTTACACTCAGTGTGCATGTGTGTATAGTGTATACACGTACACACTATAACACCGCCGTACGGTTGCGATCGAATCAGTGCAAGCTCGGCTGCGAGCAGGATTTCATGACAAAAAAACGCGGAAAAAACTCGAACACTTGGTTTTATATTATCTTACTACCTTCAAAGCTATGCATGCAAAATTCCACCCACCAGTTGTGGGTGCCCAACAATCAGCAATGCACCTCGAGCGAGTATGAACTCTAGACACCCAACAGCCAAAAGGAAACAAAAGAAAAAACATGGCGAAAACATTATGTGCGAAAATCAAACGCTTGCCAAACTTGAACACGTCATCATCACCTCTATGCATCACACGCCCAAGTGGTCGGACATGAAATCAAGCACACCTTGCCATTACGTATTACAAGTCCCAAAACCAAGTTCACACAGCATAAATTGTTCGCAGGAGGTACGGCCTCTGTTCGCACTAATTAGTGTAGTAGCTCTACTGCTGAAACTGCGGGAAACGCCAAACCTACGAAAGGAGGCAAGCTGACTCTAACGGAGATGACTGCTACTCATTCGGCAGAGGCACCGCTATCGCCGGCGACAAAGCCGAATTTTTGAAGGCTAATGTTGCACACCGATGTGGTTCTCAGGAGCTGAGACACAGGCGCTGTTGGTGTGGTGTGTGGCTGGCAGGGGCTGGTGTGTGTGTGGTGTGTGGTTGTGATGGCAGTGGGGAGCGACAGGAGTAGGCGCGTAGGCGCCGGAGCGAAAAAAGGGGGTAGACAGCTGGGAAACTGACCCCCCCCCGGTAAAAAGGGGGCCAAAATATCGAATGTATTAGGGCGTGTATTAACGAAGTGCCGAAAATCAAAATGTAAATGGGCGCAAAATCAAAATCAAAATGCGTTATCGTGGAAAACTGAAAAAAGAGGGTCGTGCAGGTTAACGAGGATAGGAGACAGATGAGGCAAAAAATCAAAAAGACCTGGCACCAGGGGAAGAGCCAGCAGCGCAGCGGCGGTTTTTCTAGGGTGCGTTTTACGCTCTTCTGTTCACGTGTTAGCCGATATCTCGCCAAATACTCAACAAGTTGCCTCAAGAAAGGTATCCGAAAGGAGCTGGAAACATGGGCTGTTGGGCACTGCCAAGGTTTGGGGCCGTGAGGTGCCGAATGTGCCGGAAAAAAAAGGTTGTGTTGAAGCAAAAATGCCAACGGTTGCGAGCGGTCACTTCAAGTTGGGTGTTTTGGGCCGCCACGGGTTGTGATATCCACCAATAACTTCCCGAAGAAGGAAGCAACAGCAACAGCAACGCCACGCGGCAGGAGGTACGTCTCTGCTTCATCTTTCAAGCCCAAGGTCTGCTACCGTGGGGTATCGTGCGTGTAGGGAAAAAAGTTTTGGTTGACCCTAAAAAATCCACGTCAGTGAGCGGATAGTTCAAGTTCGCGTCGAATGTCTGCTCACAGTTTAGTTTTTCAGCGATAACTCTTCGAAGGAGGAAGCAACAGCATTAGCAATGCCACGCGACGGGAGGTAGCTTTACCCACCATCTGTCTCGTACAAGGTTAGATGCCTTGGAGTATCGTGAGTGTGGAGAAAAAAGGTTGCAACTACCCTCTCCCGCACGGAACAGCCCGAAAAAGCCGCGAAGCCCTGTTCTGATCGTCAGTCCGTTCACGGCTTGTCACGATCGGCATTTTCTCCTCGAGTACCCAACGAGCCGGCCCGTTTGGTGGCTTGCCGGCGAGCAGAGTATTCTGGCTACAAATAATGGCCATGTTGTCGGTGGTAGGGTGCCGATAGCCCCTTTATTGTTAGTGTGCAGCAGGTCGTGTCGTACACCTGCTTTGCAGCGGCCTCGCGGCAGGTGCTCCAAGCCTTCGAAGTCTTGAACTCCTTTCCTTTGTGATTTTGATTTTGACAAAAAAATGTCCCCCGGGGACTTCTTCCCAGACAGAGGAACTTCTCAAAAATCAAAGGGCGTCGTCAGGAGGTAGCAGATATTCGACCAATCAGATCTCGATTTTGATTTTGATTTTTTCGATTTTGATTTACGGCACTTCGTTAATATACGCCCTTACGGCGCCCGGAAATCTGCCCTTGAGGGCAGGAGCCGACCCGCCTGCCCTCAAAAAGCCTCTGGAACCTCTCTTTACAGACCCACACTTTTGAAAGTCCCCTGCCCGCGCAGCCGCGCAGCAGACAACTGCACGCACGCGCAAAGGCACGCACACAGCATGCCGACAGCACACTCCCAACAGAGTATGTGAAAGGATGTGCTGTTCAAGAGCAAGGGGATAGTGGCCTTGGAAGCCCGTGGCGTGCGTGCGAGGGCTGCTACAACCTGTGTGTGTTGCTCAAAACGTGCAGTTGGTTCGGCACTGACTGACGTTGTGACAGAAAAGAAGGCCTTGCCTCCTCCGTGGTTATGTGGCCATGCTGCAGCACGCTGTGTCTGTTTGGGCGGAAGATTTCGTTATAAAATATGCTACAAAACGTTCTTACACGCTGGTTCGTTCGGTTGGGGGCCCGATCGTCGGCAAAGTATTTGAAAACAAAGAGGGAATCTAAGAAAGATATACCCCGGTACAGCAGTCACATTTCGAAAGAAACACCACAATTGAAACCGCCACTACTTGGAGCACCGTGACACTTCGCGAAGGAAGTGCAGGATAAAATATACAAAAGCATGGCCGCACAAAACGGTGCCAGTCGCTGTCACCCCGTTGCTGTTATCCACGAAGCCGCAACAAGACCGGCACGAAACAATCTTTAATCTTCAACGCGCGCTCACGGACAAAAACCAACTGAGTGCGGCACCTCAAGAAAAGGGTTACTCCGACGCTTCCAGTCTCCCCCATGTCACCCCGCTAAACTCCGAGCTTGATTCGCTCTCACCCTTGTTCCCTTTTCAAACATGCCGCCGCTGTCGGGTTCCAAATTTCCGAACGAACGTTCTCTTCCCGGAACAGATGCATGTAAAGTATCCATGCTACGGCCGGTGGTCTTCACTAGCGCTGTGACCCGTTGGGGGTACGAGCCTCGGGTCTGCCGTGCACGCGTGCATGCAGTTGTCTGCTGCGCGGCTGCGCGGGCAGGGGACTTTCAATAGTGTGGGTCTGTAAAGAGAGGTTCCGGAGGCTTTGGGCAGGCGGGTCGGCTCCAAGGGCAGATTTCCGGGTGCCGATTCCGATATCGATATCGATACCGATATCGATTCGTATCGACAAATATCGGCGTGGAAACCGGCAATACCAATTTTGCGTATCGTCGATATATATCAGTTTTGTATCGATATTCGATACCCAATATCCAACACTGTTTGTGTACACGTACGAAGAAGCCGAACAGGCCGGTTGATGACAGTCCCGCGGTGACGTGGATGCTGTAATAAACCCGCCGCAACAGCATTGGACACGCAGCGACACAGCCTTCCCACAGCAGTCTGCACACATCGCACGCGACCATGGCGCGGCCTCCGCGTAGCCACGCTCGACGGAGCTCCTACAAGAGAGGTCAGAAGAAGAAGGCCATGCAGGTGCTGGTGCTGCCGCTTCCCCTGCTGCTGAGGATGCTGGTGATGCTCCTGATGCTCCTGGTCACGCCCCCCGCCTTGTGAACAGGACTTTCTTCCTCTACTGCTCTTGCGCAACAAGGTGCCCCACCGTGGGTGTGCCTGTGCGCACTCCGTGCTGGATTGGTGTTGCGGCTTGGTGTGGCGCCTTGCCACGGCACTACTTTCTGTGCGTCAGTGCGTCACTTGCCGTCGACTGGACCGCTAATGTTCGAAGTTGGTTTCGTTTCACCCAAATCGGGATCCGGATATATATAGGGGTGTTTGGTGTTTTGAATTATTTGTTTTTGGGTTTGGGGAGATATAGGGGTGTTTGATTTAATTAATTGTTTTTGGGTTTGGGAGTAATATAGGGGTGTTTGATTTAATTAATTGTTTTTGGGTTTGGGGAGATATAGGGGTGTTTGATTTAATTAATTGTTTTTGGGTTTGGGGAGTACATATGGGGGAACCGGAAATAAACTCTGTGTTGTTCAGTCTAAGTGTGCTTTCAACGGCGTCTTGTATTGAGGCGTGCTTGCCAGCCGCTCGTCGAACGCTCTCCATGCTCCATGGTGTGTCGGCGGTGTTGCTCGTGCGTTCCGGACGTCGGCCGCACGTTGTACACTTACTTCCCTTCCTCTGGGGCGTGTGTGTGCTTGTCCCGTGCACGAAAGGGAACGCACTTCCAACATTAAAATTTGACAAGTTCTACCGCTCGCAAATTATTCGTTCTATAACACTTCAACTCGGGGGCGTGTGTGTGCATTGTGCAAACGTCGCGATGGGGTTATACGATGAACCGCGGACGATGCACGAGAGGGTCGGAAGCAGGAGGGGTGTTTGATTTAATTAATTGTTTTTGGGTTTGGGGAGATATAGGGGTGTTTGATTTAATTAATTGTTTTTGGGTTTGGGAGTAATATAGGGGTGTTTGATTTAATTAATTGTTTTTGGGTTTGGGGAGATATAGGGGTGTTTGATTTAATTAATTGTTTTTGGGTTTGGGGAGTACATATGGGGGAACCGGAAATAAACTCTGTGTTGTTCAGTCTAAGTGTGCTTTCAACGGCGTCTTGTATTGAGGCGTGCTTGCCAGCCGCTCGTCGAACGCTCTCCATGCTCCATGGTGTGTCGGCGGTGTTGCTCGTACGTTCCGGACGTCGGCCGCACGTTGTACACTTACTTCCCTTCCTCTGGGGCGTGTGTGTGCTTGTCCCGTGCACGAAAGGGAACGCACTTCCAACATTAAAATTTGACAAGTTCTACCGCTCGCAAATTATTCGTTCTATAACACTTCAACTCGGGGGCGTGTGTGTGCATTGTGCAAACGTCGCGATGGGGGTATACGATGAACCGCGGACGATGCACGAGAGGGTCGGAAGCAGGAGGCCGACTTGTCGAAGAGGACGACCGTGTTCGGGAAGAACGAAGACTATCGTCGTGTCTTGAAGAGATAGAGGCGAAGCAGCAGAGTGTGCTTTATTTCGGGAGAGGATGCTGCGTGACTGAATGGAAGGGGGTGGACCGAGCGGGGGAAGGGCAGCCCATCCGACGGCGCTGTTGTTCCATGATTTCGATCATGTCGGACCAGCCGCCACCGCTACGTCACGGTACCCGCCCCGCCACGTCTAGACTACCTGCCCGAGGCCGGCAGATTGCGCGTTGCAGCTCGTGGGGAATATCACACTTTTACATTAAAAGTTTGAGAAGTTCTGCCGCTCGGAAATTATTCGTTCAAAACAGTTGGAACTGCGGGGCGTGTGCGTGCATTGCACGAAGGACCACGCTTACTTACTTGAACATTAACATTTCACATGTTATGCCGGTCGGAAATTATTCGTTCGAAAGTACTTACAACTCTGGGGCGTGTGTGCATTGTACACGTTGTACGTACATTGCGCTTTACCGTGCAGCAGGTTCTACGAACCGCAAATCAATGCACCGTCCACGAACCTGTATATGTTTGGGGTCGGAAACGAGACTGTGAACGGGACTGTGTAGAAGACTGTGTAGTATTTAATAAATCTATACAAACTCAAGTGAATCAGTAATTTCCGAGTTTGGGCAGACGATATCATTGTATTTTATTTTATTTATTTATTTTTTCTTAGTATGACACAACGAATCCATCTCTATCATAGAAAAGAGTCTGAGACAGATTAGCAATGAATTCATAGCGTCATAAAGTACCTGTGTCTACGGTGAATTTTACCTTTTTTTTTATTGCCGATTTGGAGAGGGGGGATCCAATTATAAGTCTTAAAAATTCCACGGGTTCCAGAACTTTTAGCCAATCAACAAGAGAGTTCTTTGGATCTTGTGGTCTTATAATCAAATCGGGAAGTGAAATCGGGAACCGATTCCTTCGTTAAGACCGGCGCTGACGACTTAAGCGACATGTCGAATCTGACGGTCTCCATGTATGTCCGCAAACCACTTGTCGGAACATTCCCTGGGTAGGTGCAGCCCATGCACGGCAAGGCAGCTTTTCACAGTACACAGCAACCTAGCTTTTCACCGTACACTGTGTGTCATATCGGGATAAATACAAAGGTTCAGTGTGCTGTGATCCCCGGGTTCAGCTTGCTGGAACCGAAGGTGAGAATAGGTGAGAAGCATTGAAAAAACTTTAGTCTGTCTTATCATGTCACTCAATCAAACTGAGGTTTCGGTGGATCTTCCTGTCTGTGCTACCTCGGGTCGGGGCGTGATATTGGTGTACAAATGAAAGGTGACCAACAATCTAGGCCGCTACACCTACTGTATGTACCTATCTATCCCCGAGGAAAAATCCGAGATATCACACTCAGACTCCTCTGACACGCATGGATGATTCGGAAATCGGAGATGGCAATCAACAAATACTGTAGACATCATACTGTAGTCTATTGTATCCATCCATGGTTTGGTTTGAAGAGGTTTGCGGAGGCAATAAATACGGGTTATCCCATCTGCCCAACAACAGCTGACTTCGGGTCGTTACATACACTGGTCCCGCGTTGTTGCAATTTCGAGCCAGCTAGAACAAGAGGGTGTGAGCTAAGTCACTATTTTTAAGTGTGAGCACAGGCACGCATAGTCTATGTCGATGTACACAACTTCCACACACACATACACCACGCGCTGAGCCAGTCTACAGCCTAACCCCAGCAAAAACGTCTCTACCCCCCGGGAGGGACGTGATTGACTCGATACAAGCTATCACTTAGAGAGGCACCATCTAGTAGCGTGGAGCAGCCAGAGAAACCAATCATCGGAGACCGCGAGAGAGAGAGGTAGGCATTTGTTTTAGGCACATACACACATGAATGTTCTCATTGGCTTCGTCCCGAAGTAAGTTTGGTTCGACAACTTTTTTACCAGGAATATTTGGATGTACCTACGCTTCACGAAGTACCACTTCGAGGTCGTCGATGGTTACGTGCGTAGGCTGTGTAGATGTCAAGTAGCGTGTACCCGCGGAGGCTGTGTACGATGTCAAGTAGCGTGAACGGGTCGAGTTTTGAGATGGCAGCAATGGAGTGTATGTGAAAATATTGTGCACATTATTTGGAAGAGCGGAGAGTTGACTTAGTGGTCTAATGGTCAGAGCTTTCTTACACAAGGTTCCACGCACGGGTTCGAATCCCAGTGGTCCACTTACAGAAGAACCGCCATTTGTTTACCAAACAGCAGCGTCTGGCGAGGGGTACTGCACGCCCCGGAGATCTCTACGCTCAATCCCAGTGATTAAGCTTCTAACAGCCTCAAGCCCATGTGATCCGGCCGGGTGCTAACGAGCTCAGCGCATATCTAATAAAAGATACAGACGCGCACAGTGAATGAATCAAGTATTATTGCAACGGGCGGACGACAGAATACACCGAAAAATAAATGAAAAGGCACGGCTAAACACTCAACACCCCACCGGGTCGGTGGGGTGGTGGTGGGGTGTTTAGCCATGCCGTAAATAAAGACTGGTTCACAACCGGATAGATTGAGTTTTCACCTCTTCACCATTGACGTGTTTGCGCATACAACGAAATTTGCTATACTGATGCCATGTAATTTCTTTTAAAAATAAAGTCTTTCCGCCGTGCGCAAAAAAAAAAACGGAAGACGAAGACAGATGATCCGCATTTGGCCGTGTAATCTCGCCGCGCACATACTTAGTCACACCACGCCCTGTCCTCCGAGATGTCGGCGATGCACAAATCCCTCCCCCTCACTGTCCTGATGACCGTGCGATCTACCCGTACTGTCTCCACCTGCAGCGCTATGAGCGCAGCGCACACCTCGAGCTCTTCCGTTTCGTGCTCATCTTCTTCCTCGCTGTGCCAACCAACAGCAGCAGGACAGCTGCGCACAAGAGGCAAAGCTGCTCGTGCATCAGTTCTCCGGGCCTCATGGCGCCGTAGCGGCGTTTAAGGTTGACATCCCGGATCGGCCTCCTGGTTCTATCCATGACTTGTGTATAGGGGCATGGGGCGGGCACTGGCTGCGCGTCTCGTAGCCCGCTGCCGTCTCGTGCCGTCTCGTGCCACAACGGCGCAGCAAGCGGCCCAAACTGACGTGGACCAACCAGCGCGCGTGGTCGTTCGGGCGGCAAATTTTGCTCGCAAATTTCTCTAAATAGCGAAATCTCAAGACATATTTAGGCAGAAGTCGCGTCGGAGGAACTTTAGATACCCCGAACTGGTCGTTACGAGCCAAATTTTGTTCTGCGCAAACACGTCATTGATTCATTCCGAACACATAGACTGTACTCAAGGGGCTGGTCTTAACCAGACCGGTGTACCACACCTTACTCCCACACCAACACAGTTAGAACAGGAAGATCAACGCAAGTCCCTCTTTGATTGGGCGAAATCATGGCAAGACCACGCTTTGTTACTTTGTTCTATCTGAAGATCCATCAAGCAGTACTCTGGGTCAGGACACACACTCGGACAAACATTTAAAATATGTGGTTGGTACCTTGGTGCTCCCACACTTGGCGCCGACACCAACAGTTAGGACAGGAAGAATCGCAAAAATAGTCTCTGTTTGATTGGTTGGTGGGTAGAAATGATGATAATGTCACCTCTTTTTCTAATTGAGTTCCAGCAAGCAACACTACTTGTGGGTCAGAACACCAGCACGATCGGGGTGTGACCAGGGGGTACCCCCCCCCCAATTCCAAACCGGAAATTATCAGCCGATCCAGTTTGGAAAAAGGGCCTATTTTCCAATGCGGCAGCTGGGATCCTAGGAAATATTCGGCGATTTGGAATTTGGGCGTTTGGAATTGGGCAGATTCCTCCGCGTAAGACGCTCAAATAATTATTTGGGCTGAGAAAAGGACCCCCCCACCCAATAAAATCCCGAAATAATCACGACGTCAGACTCCGCCGAAAGGCCATTTGTTACGGTGTCTTTTTTTAGATATTTTTCCCTCAAAAAGAGACGAACCAAAAAATTATCTACATAATATACAAACGATGACCCCCTCCTTGCGGTGCTGGTCCATCCTTTTTTCTATTCCGAGTAATCGACCGAAAAAAAGAGACCCTGCAACGGCCGTTCGTCACACATACATACACCTTCCACCGCTATGGTGTTTCGGTGATATCTGAAGCAACAGTGATGACAAAGGCATCCGCCATGAGCTGTGTGTATGGTCCGTCTTGGATGGTGGCTGTTAGAGACCACAGGGCGATGGGAGGCACGGAAACTGAGGTGGCGAGAGTCAACAGCACGCTGGAAAAATACCCACCGCGCCAGCAACCCTTTTTTTTACTCTTTGGCCTGCGTCGCAACTTTGGTTTATCGATGCTCCCTCGCCACCCACTCCAGCACCAGCGATGACAAAGGTATCCGCCATGAGCTGTGTGTATGGTCTGCCTTGTGTGGTGGTTGATACAGACCAGGAGGCTGAAGGGCGCTCAAAACCTGTGAGCGCAAAACTCGTGAACAAGCGGGAAAAATGACCCGCCTCGTCTTCAAGCAATTGTTTTTGCTCTTTCGCCCGTGTCGCAACTTTGGTTTATCGATGCTCCCTCGCCACCCACTCCAGCACCAGCGATGAAAAAGGTATCCGCCATGAGCTGTGCGTCTGGTCCGTCCTGTGTGGTCGTTGACACAGATCAGGAGGCTATCGGGCGCCCAAAAGTGGCGTTCGCAAAAGTTGACAGCACACCAACAAAGACCCCCCGTTGCTGCGTCCAGACCCTCTCGGCTCGTTTGCCGCTTGTTTGCGCCGCACACATCGGGTTGTCCACTTGGTCCAGCCGAATGAAAAACACAACGCTACCGCTGATGCTACTGACTCTGCACCAGTCACATGACACAGCTCGTGTGAACACCGTTAGAGTTTGCGGGGATCAAAACCGTCGAGAGAAGCGTCATGTGGTTGTGACCAATAAAAGACAACAGAAAAAGACAGCCCCGACTGATCCAAAACTGCCCCAGAAAAAGCCAGGATGGGCTGTCCAAAACGGGTTGTCTTTTTTTGTTGGCCTTTTTTCCTTGAAAAAAGACACAGTAAGAAGTGGTTATGTGGCCAGCTGTCGGGGGGTTTTTATCGAAAAAAGAAAAGACAGCTCCAAAAAAACCGAAGAGATGGCCTAATAAGAAGGGCGTTGTCTTTTGATTAGAAGGAAAAAGAAAAAGACAACCCAAAAAAGAACCGCAAGAACTGGCCTTAGCCAAGAACCTCCGCTTTTTTTTTTCAAAATGCCATCGACAACAACACCACCCTGCCTCAAGTGCGTCGTCTGTTCGTTGTGCTCGCTGTGGGCCCCAAACCCATCACTACACCCTTTGACGCATAATACGAGAACACGATCGAACGTTCATAAGCTGAGACTCACCCACGCGAAATCGGCAGGATCATTAAAATCCTGCAAGATCCACAACGATATCATCATGCGGAGAGTTGCAAAAGCTTGCACCAACTACTGTAGGGCTTCAAGTTCCAGACGATTTCACCAAGAGGGGTCGGAACTTCATTGGGCACCCTGACGCATTTCCTTCCCCAAGTATCTTATCCCGATGCCAGCCCCGCCCAGGGGGCGGGCGGCCGCCACCGTACCCTAGCCATACCCGAATAGCTCTCTCACTGTGCTGCACAATCTTAATAAATACATACCAATCGTACGCCCACCTTACGCTCACGGCGAGATGGTTTGCTGCGGACACGTCTCTTTCCCACGCTGAACTCTTCAAACGCAGGGAGGGAAGACATAAACGGACGACGGCAGGATGTGGCGCACAGTCTTCGTTCTGCAACCGTTCACACTGATTGTGACAATATACAGCGCGCGAGGGTCCACCTCTGCTGCGGGGACTTGCTACTGTGATGGGCCAGTGCAACAGAATCCAGACCCTATTTTTACGCTGGATCCCCTGGTTTCTACGGCCGAGGATACGGCCCAATGCGCAGTTATTTCTGAAGATGGTAATCATTGCGATGATCCCGACCGACCGATTTGCATTTGCAGCACAGCTTATACGGTGGGGGACCCCCCAGCAGTTTGGTGGTGCAACCACGACGGCATGGGCGAGTGCGTAGGTGAGAAAGGATATTTGGGAATAACATTATCAGCACCACCCCCTGGGCTCTGCAAATGAACCCCGCTTAGATCAATAGTCTTCAATGCTTAAAATAATTGGGTAATCTGTATCTCATGTGTACTGTAGATCGGGATCGGTTTCTGTATTTATTTGCCATTCATACCCATATCGTCTACGAAACCCCCCTAGATCGGTACGGACCCTAAGACGACCACTCTCGTTCTAGTATATAGTCTACGTAGTCTAGGGGATATCAGGCATGAACTTTCCAGTGAAGAATCCGGAAGACTAATTTGCCACCCATAGTTCTACCCTCTGTCACGCCCTTGGCTCTATGATATATAAACTCTACACAAATAGCTACCTCGCTTTTACTGTACTGCACATGATTTCCTTTGGCGCTGTGATTCTGGGTGGTGGTGTCTTCCACATATATCCTCCCATTCTCCTGGTTTCTGTGGAGTCGCTTGCATAGTGCACAGTTTCGAAGGGGTGGAAGACAGCATCTCGTTTCTCGTAACGCCACGTCTGTACTCTGCATGTGAAGGCTGTGTATTCGACGCGATGTTGACTTGATATTGTTCCCTCGCCTAGCACGACACGTCCTGAAAGGCTGGGCCGTGTCTCGTTGTTTCATTTGTTCCGTATTCGGCTCGCGTGTGCTTGGCACAATCACAATTTGTTCTTGGTCCGCCGGTCCAGGAAAACATCGCTTACCGTTGGTACTACATTTTCACATGGCAGACGGGGGTCTCCCACACTTTTTTCAGTTTTCCCAAACGAACCAAAGGAATCCCATGGGTCACCCATGGGTCTCCCATGGGCCGCCCTTGGGCACCCCGTTTGGCCCATAGGCAGCCCGTGGGTAACCCATGGGTGACCCATGGGCATGCCTATGCCCATGGGCATGGACACACCCATGGGTGGCCCATATGGGCCGCCCGTGGGCGGCCAATGAGGTCCCTTCAACCGGACCAGCGTACTCCTAAACAATAGATTATATGATTTGGAACGCGCGCTATAATGGCTAATACCCAAAAAGAAAAAGTATGAAATTTTGCAATCACACGACAGGATGCCTAGAGCATGCTGACTGCGTGAGCCCGGAGATATGTTGCCCGGAAGAGGTCTGCGGAACGGAGGACCCAGACTGGCCCGGTAATTGCGGTGAGCCGATCCGATGCCGTACACAGAAAACTTTCAACAACACACCAGCCATCACGATCACCCCCGCCGCGCTGCAAGAGGCCGAGCGATAAACCGCCGATGATGCAAGCGTTTCAGCGTAGCCCGTAGCCGTCAACGACTTGTCGTGCCTACTGCGGTTGTTGTTGTCGAACGACTTGACAAGGAAAAACTTGAGTTTGCTGAATATGGCCAACGATAGGTTTCGGAGGGTATGCAAAACGCGGGTAATCCGGGCATTGCACCCGTATATTTCCTGTACCCGAGGCTTCAAACTTACTAATACGACATCCCATAACCTACCCGGTTTTTTTTTAACTTTTGTACACCCCCCGTCGACAGCGTCAACCTTTCTACCCTGCTGGGTGGCTTTTATAAGACATCCCATACCATAACCTTGGTTTTGTAAAATGGTAAGGTATCTCCATACCCTATCCGACGTTGGGTAACTATTGTACCAGCAATCTCCCCTCCGCCACGGTGCGGAGGGGCCGACACTTTATCCATAGGCTTGAATGTTTGAGGCAGCTTCTGCTTGGGTGTGAAGAATGTAGGTGTGCAGGTTGCTGTGTTGGGTGCCAACACCTTCTCATGCAGTGTGGAGTTCAGCACGGCGGGTAGATGCACTACGGTTGCCGGAGCTACCTCCTCTTGCCTCTGTCTTGTATGTGGTGATTCCAGAAAGCCAGAGGAGAAGATTGGTGACGAGCTCCGTAGGAGGTCGATGGGTGAATACGTGAGTGCTGCATCACTTTCGTGGGGGTACCATGAACCACTTGCACCATTTCCAAGTTGACATCTGCCTTGAGGCTAACTCATTCCCTCCTCGGTGCTACCCTTTCGTTGCCACCGGCGGTGCTATCCTCGGTGCTGCTGTCCGTGTTCCTACCGCCACTAGAGCCTCCTCCGACCCCTGGTAAGATTGGTGGTTGCCGAATCGTTGTGGCTCGCTTCACATATACTTGTCGTACGTCGGGAAACATACAATCAGTTTCGGTGTTGTATAATGGTCCGGATCGCCATCATTAGACTTGTTCGCCTGATTATCTCGGCGTGAAGCATTGCCCTGTTGTTTGGGGGCATTCCGCACGCAATGTCAGCCCCATTGCAGCCTTTTAACATTTTGATGTGACGGCCGCCGAATTGGAAGCGGGGCCGTCTCATGTTTCTCATTTTTCTATTGTCCCACGTTTTTGGGGCTGGTGGTGGGTCGCGGGGAAGGACACCAAGAACAGCCCATGTGAGCCGGGGGTTGCTGTTGTCGCACTGCTTCCCAGCACTGATATCTGTAGCGCCTGCATTCCGCAGACTCCCGCCGATCGCACACCCGAAAACGAACTGCGATCTGTTAACAAACTAGACTATTTGATATTCAATATTTGTTCGATGAGCTCCTTAAAGTCGATGGGTTGATGTGATTGGTTGACGTCTCATTGTGATGTTCGGGGTACTCTTCAACGGCTTAGACATGCTTTATCCAAATTTGTATCCGCCCGAACTTAGTCGACCCCTCGTTCATGCCCTACCCTCTCGCTGCCACCCTCGGTGCTATCCTCGGTGCTACTCCCCGATTTCTTACCTCACCCAGAACCTACTCCGACCCCCGGTAGGATTGATGGTTGCCGAGTCGCTTTGGCTCGTTCCACATAGACTTGTTGTACGTCGGAAAGAGAACAATCAGCTTCGGTGTTGTAAAATGGTCCGGATCACCGCCATTGGAATTGTTTTCCAGGTTTTCTCGGCGTGAAGTGTTGCACTGTTGAATGGTGGGTACTATCAGCAATCCGTACGCAATGTCAGCCCTATTGCAGTCCATTAACATTTTGATATGGCCGCCGCCTGGCTGGAAGCGGAGCCGTATCAAATTTCTCGTATTGCTGTTGCGCCGCGTTGTTGGGGCTGGTCGTGGGTCGCGGGAAACAAGACCAGGAACAGCCCACGTGTGCTCGGGGTCGTTGTTTTCGCACTGCTCGGCAGCACCGCGTGTATGTGGTACACATCACCGCCTCCATCCCGCAGACCCACGCCGCTGTATTGAGAGGTATCGCACGTCCGCCACCAAACTGCGACCTGAAAACAGACAGATAGACCTTTCTCGCAGTGTTTTAAGTTGACCCTACTCACCATCTGTCCGCCGGTACTAAGATTATTGCGACGAGCTCCATAGAAACTCGATGAGTGAGCGTCTGATTTTGATATTTGGGGTATACCCACATTTTTTCCAAATGGATATCCGCCTGAAGGTACTCGAACCCGCGTTCATGCCTCACGGACCCCCTCGGTGCTACCCTCTCGCTGCCACCCTCGGTGCAATCTTCGGTGCTACTCTCCGTGTTGCTACCACCACCAGAACCTACTTCGACCCGAATCGCGTTGACTCACTGCAGCATGTTCTACGCCTCACACTATAGTTGGAAAACATCGCGCGGATACGTTTTAGCCTCTTTTCTTGTGAACGCCGTGTAAAACGTCCGCGTGGCCTTGGACCAGCTGAAATCCTTTTTTGGTACTTCACATACCTTGCATCACCATGACAACCAACCACGTTCTTCGATGGCTTCCCTGCCTTGGCACGCCGGGTTCTACGAGCCAGTCTGCCCGAATGGGGACGTCGACTGTGGAGACCCGCACATGGCTGGCCTCCTTGGCCAGAGAATCAACTGGTCTGGGGTTGACGGCGGCTGGTACTCCCTGATCAAGGACGACAACGCCGATCTCAACGTTAATGTTCGCGTCACCGCTCCCCTGCCCGATGAGTTCCCCGACCGCCAGCTAATGACCAGCTTGGCTGTGCTGTCAGAGGGGCATTCTCTTGTCATCCAGGTCACAAACCCCTACACCATCGACACGGACGGCTGTCCTGACGGGGTCTCGCCCTGCCTTGCGAACGGCGGACTGAGTATCATTGTCGACGGCCAGGAAGTTGACGAGCTCCTTCGATTCTCTCGGGAGACGGCGGTGGCAGACGGTGCCATGACTGTGTCTACATCCAACCTTCCGGTGGAGTGCCGGCAGTTCGGCGGTCACAAGATATGGGCCCGCATACACCAGGAAATGCTTGAGGGCAGGCGCAAGCTCCTCCGAGGTGAAAGCCTCGAAGACTGGATCCTGAGGAACGAAGACGGCATGCCGGCGCCCGGCTGGTGCGCTAAGTACATCGCAGGGAACAACCTCGCCGAGCTGCAGTCCACCCATGCCATCTTCAAGATCGAGACGCCCACTGTCACCGTTCGCCTCAACGCTGGCGTCAACTACCAGGGCAACGGCGAGTTAGACTGGGATGGACGCGTCCTTCCTGACCTCGAGTTCTGGCAGATGGACGTCGGAATGCGCGGGCTGGACGTGGACAACCCGGCGCTGTCCGGCCTCCTCGGTGAGACAGCCCGCCCGGTGTACGACAAGAGCGGACAAGCGGTTATGAAAGGGTCCAAAGCTTTCCGTGGCAGCGTTGAGGACTACCGCGTATCCGGCGCTCTGGGGGTCCACTTCCCCCTCCTCGACGAGAAGGAGGAAGGCCATGAGTACAATCGGAGAAAAGATTATTAAAAAAAGGCAGAATTTACCCTCCCTATTGTCCACAGTGACACCATATGGCACATCTAGAAGTAGCATACGAGGAAGACCGAAGAGCATATTCGAACATCTGAAGACATCCCAAAATTCACCGAGGTCGTTTTCCGGTTGACTATGTGGTAGGATTTTCTTGCCTACTAGAAGAGGTGCTGTGAGACTGAGGAACTTTTCAGTGTACCCGCGCTATATCTCGGCATTTCTACCTCGTCGGGTATTCTTCAAGACAAGAGACGGGTGCTCTAGGCTCCGAGTTGGTTCACTTTCTTGAAAAGTAGAGTGCCGAATAGTGGAAGACATCGCGCTTTCTTCCTAAGAGGATTGTTAGACCGCGACATACGTTGATTTGCTACTCTGATGTTGGCAATCATTCTGGCATGGGGTTATGCATATGTCTAGATATTTTCCACCGATGAACAACCGCTTTTTCCTGCGGTGGGATGGATTTGGCCATGTTCGGGGTCCTTTGGGATGTCATGGTCCCGGTATCAGCACGAGAAGTTATATTTTCTTGGTTGTTGCAGTGCACCGATGACGGTAGGGGGTTGTGATCTGATGCACTGGGGATATTTAATCCTTGTTCGCCGAATCCCCAACTACTGCGTTTTACCTGCGGAGCTGGTGTTTGCCGATATATTCGTTTGTATTTCCTGGGGAAGTCACAGCAGGGGTCTGTTGGGTTTATTTTCCTGCATAGAGTATGCGAGAGCCGTACTGTTTAAGATGTTTCTGACATTTTCGGACGCAAGAGCATTTTGTTCATCAGTAGAGACTGATTTTGCATTTTTAAAATAAGTGAACACATGCATATTTACTGTACAAGGACCACGCAAACTACGCGTGTGGTGAACCACGTAAACTCCACGTGTGGCGAACCAACGAAACAACGCGGGGCTCTAGGGGGGCGATTCCCCCGGCACGTGTGTTGAACCAAGCACACCACGCGTGGCTCGAGGGGGGGTCCGGTACCCCCCCCGGCAAGTGTGGTGGACCAAGCGAGCTACTGTATACGCGTTTGGTGTGAGTGACAACAGACTGCTGTGACCCACAGTACAACAGACTGCTGTGACCTACACGTAGCGTTCGACGGGTTCCACGGCTACTCGAAGAGTTCCACGCGGCAACGCAAGCAGCGCAGGATACTCTAGTGAACTGCTGTAGGTTAACGACACTTGTACTGATGTATGCTTTTGTACTACTGCCGTGTACGATGTTGCATTTCCTCCCATATTGTCGTGATGTGGTCCGATTTGGAAATTTCCGTTTCGGAAGGGAGACCCTTGGAAATCACCGTTCCATCTTGCGGACACCGAAGGATAGCAAGCGGGCTCACGATATGTAGTGGGCGCAACTCCGCCCTTCTTAGCTGCGCGAGTGTTGGAGGATTTCTTTAGTGCTACTGGGTCACCTCTCTATCTCTTGTCTTGGACCGTCGGGATAAGGATGTGGTTGTCCGGCGAGCCGGTGAAAACTCGGCATGCGAAGCTGGCGTGATTCGATTGTACCTGGTGGCCCTGTGTTCTTGAACAGAGGACAACCATCCATGAACACTTGCTTGATTCCAAAGCCCATCCAAGCTACCAGCTGATGCGCACCTGCCACACACCGGGACAACAAGGAGGTTTGTTTCAATGTGTGCGCTGGCTGGGCGTTGTAGAGTGAATATATCGTAGTTCCGAAAGGCCAGGTCCCGCTAAACGAAGGAATATTTGTCGCAGCCAGCATGTCGATGAATACAGGCAGGCGTGGCTGCGACAACACTGCTGCATGATCGCTGCTGTGCTCGGCGTTCGTGCCTACCGTTGTGGGTGGTTGTCGAGCACGACTTTAACATTGTGCAAAGATTCCTTCAACCGGGGATTGTGCAAAGATTCATTCATTCGACTGCATCAAATAACAGAGAACACCTCCCTCTCCATCTGGATTTCCCCACGACAAGATGGAAAAAATGGTCGTGCCGGCGCCCGAAAAAAAAAAAAAACGACACCTACTGTACGTACCCATTTTCTTATTTGGGAGGTTTCCGGGGGGGGGAAGGGGGGTAATGGAAGTCTAATTCCTATATACAGCAAAGGGGGCCCGCGGTGGTAACCCATTTTTCTTGGGGGTACTCTATGCGCGAGCTAGGATCCTCTCTTGCAAACCCGGGACCCATGGTCACATAAAATCGGTACGTTTCACATCAAGAGCACACGTAATCCACTCAAAGTATGCGAATAACGTCGTCACTATGTTGCCAAACACGATATGTTCCGCATATGCAGCTTGCGTAAAGTCGCCTCTAAGCCCCATGAGAGGCAAAAAGCCGAAAACGTTTTTCGGCCCGCCTGCAGGAGTACACCAGTTCAGGGCGTGCGCATGTGCGTGCGTGGAATTTTTTCCTTCGGCCATGTAACAGAGTGCCTTGCTTTGGGTGACGGCAACAACAACAACAACAATTACGTGCACCCCTTGTCGTAGAAAATTTAGCACTGGTGAAGTTTCCCGACAGCAGCACAACGCATACTGGCCTCACGACGCTACTCGGCCTTATGAACTGCCTGCCAAGGGTACTGGAAAATGAAACCTCCCTCGGCATTCAGTTGTCTGCTCCATCTCCGACTTCTCCGCTCGGATTCTTCAGGAGAAAACAGGCCGCTCTGCGTTCTTCCACAGAGACGTCATCGCCACGGGCGGGTACTCTGTTCGCTACAATCCACGAGGCTACGCATTCCAGTCGGCTTCTCTTGGCAGCCGTGCAACCAAGCTCCGTCTGCGCCCTTCTTACCGCCGGAAGCAACGACGACTCCTCTCCCCATGAAAGCCAAATCGTGTTAAAATACTCCAACACATGTACGTGACCCCCAACGGCGGCCCAGTAGCCTGCTTCGCTGTTGCAACCGCCGCCGTTCTCCCGGCCCCACTTGATAACATCCACGTGCCCCCCCTGGGCTCCCAAAGTACACACCCTCGTCAGGTCTGCACTGCAGCCGCTAGCAAAAGCCCACCGCAGAAGGTGGAGGTGCCCGTGCCTGGCGGCATTCGAGCACACTGCGTCGGACGCCCGGCATCCGTTCTGAATCGCGTACTGCAGGGCATCGAGGTGGCCCCCTTTCGAAGCACTCGAAGGCGTGCCCGAGTCCCACTGGCACCCCTCCTGATGCAGCCAACGGAGCACCGCGAGCTGCCCCCCGCCGGCAGCTGCCGAACAAGCGCGGGCGTCCCATCCGCCACAACCGTTCTCCTTCGCGAACCTCAGGATGTCTAGGTGTCCGCCCTTGGCGCCGCATGCCATCGTCATTCGATCCCACGGACACTCGTTCGCCCGGCACCACTTCAACGCGCCCAGATGCCCGCCGAATGCCGCGCCAGCGCAGGTCGCCTCGGTGAGCACGCAACCATTCTCTTTCAGCCACTCGAGGACCGCAATATTGCCGCCCTCGGCTGCTGCGGCGGACAGTGACCTAGTCCAGGGACATCCCTGCTCCGTCGCCCACCTGAGAAGATCTAGGTTTCCGGCCCGCGCCGTGGTTAAGCACCAATCGACGCCATCCCGAGCGAGGCCACACGCGAAGCTGTACACATACAACGCCCGAAGAAAACCATGGACAGGTGAACACAGATTCTGACATAGATTTTAGGTGAAGGTCACCACCCCAACCACTAGGCCGCATTCCTTATCACGTTCTCTCGTAAATTTTTCTGTCTCGCTTTCTCCGTTGCTAAATCGAAGTTCGTTCTGTGCCCGTTTTCGGCAGTTGGCCTTTCACCACGGAAGGCTTTCCACGGCCAGCCGCATCGGTACGGATATTGCGAGGTAATACGGAGCACAGACCGAAACGGTTTTTGTGCGAAGACAACAACAACAACAACAACTGCGGGCGATACCTGTACTGAAGCTGAAAGGGCGTGGTGTGAGGCGTGACCCAACTTGTCACCGTCGCTCGCTCCCCCCACGCGTCCCTCCAGCTCCTCGAGACTGCCGCAAAGAACAGGAACTGCTTGTCCAGCACGAATTGCGCCAAGCCGTGAACGATATCCATGTTGGTCATGGCGACATTCTCCGTCCGAACGCGTTTCGCGCTCCCTCCGATCGTGCCTGTGTTCTGCACGTGCAAAACAAGGTACCGATATAGTGGCAGGGGGGAACGGCCTGGTTCTTGCGGACTTTGCGTGTACACAGCGAGGGTGACCAGGCCGTTCAAATACATCCCATTTTGAGGTGATAGATTCGTGGAGGGGAGCCATCTTCCCATGCGTATCCGTTCTTGCACGCATTCGAGGTTCGTGATTCCCACTTCGGAAGGCAGTCGGGAAATGCCAATGCGAACGACGGGCGAACAAGCCGCAACGAACAGAAGGCGACATGACACGAATACCAGCGGCTGCTAAAACACCATCCATTGGGTCAACTACTGTGTTCTCGGCGGTTCCGGGTTTTCGGACGCAAGAGGGGAGCCGTCGCAGCGGTGCTTAGGTAGCCCTCCCAAAGGCCTTCTCGCTCATCAAACAACCGTTACAATAGATATGCCTCTAGGCAGTGTGTACTACCTCCAAGGAGCTGAAAACGAAGCCCGATTGTATCGTAGGTATTGCAGGGAATGCCTTCATACCCGGCAAGCAAGCTTTCAAGAACAAAAAAATGAAACCAAGTACCCTATGATGTAGCCCTGTGGGACCCAGCATTCTTTTCAGCACCTCGGGGGGGTGTGATACATATTCGAGCGATTGAGGATATGGTCCATGCACACATGCGAGCTCCCCTGCGCGTGTTTCAAAAGGATAGCCTGAGCGCCGGTAAGACTACACCAGTCGCTAGATATCAACCAATTTTCCAATTTTGGAGAATGGAGGCAACTCCAAGGAGAACGCACATTTTTCAGTTACTGCCATCTTGTTGGTGGAATTCAATTGACTCCTGTGAATTTGTGTGAATGATTCAGCGCTCGGGCCGAGGTTTGAGGTTTCTGACAACCCGAGCGAAAGTTGGTGATGGGGCAACGCTTTTCGAGCAACGGCTAGATGCAGATAGCTAGCGCACAGATTTGTAACTGAGAGGCGAGAATGAGCCTACTACTGTAGTCTAGGGTAAGCTCAGTCGGTAGGTAGGCTTTGGTTCTTGGGGCATAAATCGCTGCTTCTCGCGCTTCCTTCTCAGGGGCACGCAGGAGGCTCGTCGATACGCTGTATAATATATGGCCCATGCCCAGAACTCTCCAGACATCCGTGGCACGTGTGCCCGACGCCTGAAGTCGAAAACTCGCGGGCACCTCTTCTATATCCCGGGGAAGTGTTCCGTGAAGAGAACGCCCGACGAACCAATACTGAAACCCACCGAAGACAAGACAACGATAACAAGCCAGCTAAGGAAGCCGACCTCATGATGTTCGTGAGGGTGATTATGCCATCCTTACGAAGGCTACTGCTGTAGTTATTCAGGTACGATGGTTTGTGCCCTGGAGTCAAAGTGACCGTAGATCTTCGGGATATCTTCTGATGTGCCCGGTATTCTGTATCTTTGGCATGTTACGTAATGTTCCGAGTTCTGAGTTCCTTGCCACTGGAGTGTGGAGCGGGTGTTTGCCACCTGATGCTCACCCTCCTTCTTTCTCTTTTCGACAACGGCAACCTAATCAATAAATTAACCATCTCAACATCTTTTCACGCCTATCTACTGGGCCAGCCTTGCCCATCCAGCAGCACTAGGCTTGGGACATTCAACATATGACCCTCCATAACTTACTCATCTTGTCTTCTTCGCAGTTTGTTTGGGCCGTCGCCTCTGCGTGGTGGATCGGGTTGAAGAGCAGTCAGTGTTTGTAGCTTACCCATCCCGAAAAAAATGCCTCTTTGAACGAGGGTTGGTTACGCTTTGATACTAACTCTCTAGGTCTAACCGATGTTGAACGTAGCAAGGCTAGGTTCCTCACGCGAGCAAGGCTAGGTTGCTCACGCCAACCAACCGTAACCCGAACCCTCACCCTCACCCACACCCACGGCCAACGCACGGCCTAGCGGCTGCGAACTGGGCGAGCACGCGGCCCAACCACGTCCTCAGGATCTACAACAGTAGCACTATCAATGTGAACACTGCTGCTTTGAAACCCACGAAGCACTGCTCCACCACTGTACACACAGTGTAGTCTAGACATTTTTTTCCTACAAAATATCATACTTGTCTCGTGCCATCACAAAGTCCAGACAACACTATTCCTCGTCTGCACCTTTCGCAGCGGGCACAGCGATACACGGTCAAAGAACGCCTGGGTATCATATAGCGATACACGATCAACTGTGCCCGGAACGTCGTGGCATGCATGCTATTAAGGAATAATAAATACACACACAGAAAGACTACCCATTCGAGATATACCCACAGTCGAACGGGATGTAGTGGAGTCTTTTCAGTGAGTGGAGGAAAACCGGCTGGGTACTGGACTTATTTCGAGTCTTTTTAAGTCTATACACTGATGATGTATACCAGTGATGCCAGCTGGTGCTAAGTACAAAAACATCTGTATAGGTAACTTGCATTTTACAATAGATCCCCTGTAGTTCTCTACTGGGTCAACGACAAAATATCGGGAGAATTCCTCCGTTGTGTCGTGTTTTGTAAAATGTAACCTTCACAGGGGACACGGCGCAGTGTCTATTGACAGCTTGCTGATTTGTTAAATATTAGGAATAATATTGTAAAAATCATGAAAGATGGAACGAAGTCTACAGCAGTACATCACTCGTTTTTCAAATCTACAGTTTTTTTTATTTTTCTTAATATGACACAACTTTTTAATTTCACGGACAGTACAGAACGCGCCACCACTTAAGAACTTAGCAGTTAAGAACTTGAGCCTCAAACAATCCAAAATCTAAGAACTTGGCCATAAGAATATACGCTCAGTTCCGACGTTGTAGTAAGAACAAGAACCCGCCCGGTGTACCAATGCGCATACAGACAAGAACGGAGCCCAAAACGCGGCGGCTGCAAGATAAGAACTCAGGAGGCTGGGGGTGACCCAAACAGCAGTTAGTTTCTGATTCGAGGCGGGGGGGGGGGGAGAGAGAGGACCTCGTGATGAATTCTTGAACGCGCAGAGGGGGAGAGCGTACTCTCTCTCATGTTTCGCATGCCTTAGCGGTAGGACAATTGACCAACGTCTTCGAGAGGACGCATCCATGTTCCAACAGGATATGCCAATCGTTCCTTCCCACTTCGAAGTACTTTGTCAAACGTGGCCAAAACATGTTCTCCCTCGCCGATCTACCCTAAATCGATATCACTTCCCGCCTTTTCAACCCACTTCCTATGCCCCAGTACAGCTACCACCGTCTTCTCCTGGCTATTACATGCCTCAAACACCTCCCTGTACCTTTTCTTCTACATGTCCAACTCAGTCATGTACATTTCTCTGTCCTTGTCGCCCAACACGGACGTTTCGCAACGACATGAACCCGGTCTTCGCTCTCGGAGTCGCATTCACATTGAACTCGTCTTCATCGTCTACCTTCCTGAATCTTCGTCAACGTTCTCGAAGGCCGTTTTCCCCACTCCAAAGTTTGACCTTCGACTTTCTCTCTCGCCAAAGCAACAACAGATATCTTCTCCTTGAACCCCTCTAGACCTCCCCTCTCCAGTGTATCACCTTTGTCAAGTTGGACCCCCTTCCATGCGTCATCTACAACATTAACTCACTCCGTAGGTTGGTACACCAATTCTTCTTGTTTGTCCACTTCGCCTCCTAAGCCTTTCTCGGCAACCTCTCCTCTCCCATACCGTACATGCGGCACTGCCACCTAGGGGGCGATTTTATGGCTACATTGTACTCTTGCAGCAGTAGTGTCTCGTGATGAAATCCACGCAGAAAGACCTGTCTGTGTCCTCTGCATACGGTAATCGGTATAGAAATAAGAACAAGAACCTCGTTTACCATAGGTGGATACCTGCTCCAAATAAGAACTTGGAAAATAAGAACATGTGCTCGGTTGGAGGCCAATAAGCGTCGAGCCTCAAGCTAGCGGTTCTTAACCCCTTTAGGGCTGGATCGCCTTTTGGGGACACTTTTTGTCCCTATCTTCTTCACCTGCTTTACCTCGCGAAGATTGGCATTATTGTCTCCTCCTTTGCACTACTCGACCAGGGGGGTGCCAGGGTACACAGGGACGACTCTAGTCTAGTATGGATGCTTTGTAGAGTGGAGGAGTATGAGGGTAATGAACAGGTCGAATCGCGGGGCGATTACGCCACCGGTTCAACAGCGAAGTTGCGCCGCGTCTGTTAACCCTTGGGTGGAAAGCGCTACTAGGGGCAAGCGCGGAAGAAGTACCTAGACCACCGTTGATGGGAGGCACCAAGCAACCTAGGGCTTGAGTTAGAAGGTCTCGCTTTCCCTCTAGAGAAATATCTTGAAAACCTCATTTTCGTGCCCCGTTTACCACGCTCCCGCCAGTTGCTGTCTATAATCCCTATCAATTGTCCCCTCGTGTCCCCTCGAATCGAGGGGACAATTGATAGGGATTATAGACAAGAGACGGCTCAAGTGGGAAGGCAGCTTTGCACTTGCACCCAGGGGTGGAACTGTCTGCACCATCCAATCAGCAGGCGTCGTTCGCTCTTTTTCTTACATTTCAGAAATTTCGCAAGACCGCCGAATTTTCTGTGCGGGGGAAGGGGGTTAAGTGGTGGCGCGTTCTGTAGGTGTTTCCCGCCGTCTTTTGAATTTACAAAACGTATTTGATCCTTTGGGGTAACGTATCAGTGATGTTTACAGCAGTAGATGAGAATGGCACACCTGGTGCATGGTAGGTAGGGCATAGCAGTCAGTTTGTATAATTTTGCCTTGTTTCTTGTTTGTTTGGTGTTGGTAAACACCAAAAGTAGAGCACGGTGCTATGCGCATACACACATGAAGCGTCTACAGCAGTTTAGACACTGCTGCTGTGTGATCCATCCCAAAAGTTACTTCTTCTGCAGCGCTGCTTGGCCTCTCACCATTCTTAGCCACTCTCTCCCCGGGGCTAGACGTCCACTGTAACTGTTCCTCGCTGGTTGGTTGATCTGTGCAGTATGTAAATGATGTACACAGTGGATGGTGCAACGTGTGGTAGGATGGGGTCCCGTATTCTCGATTCCGCGGGGCCGCTTATCTCGAACCGCCACGTTCCTTCCTCTTGGCACGTTTTTCGTTTTTCCGACATGATCGTGCCGGGCCCGTTTCGTAGCTCACATCCGGCTTGCAAACACAACACGCTCAGCTTGGATCCTGCACTAAGCTCTGGTGTATACTACTGCTGTACATGTTGGAGGTACCGTGCGCTCGACGGTTGTACCGAAACCAATATCATAGCAAACGGTTGCCAGGTGCCGGTTCGCGGCGGGCCGACCAACAAGATTCCGCGTTGATGTGAAGAGGAGGGACAGCCCAACTTTTACCTTCCTACGAAGTACATATCATTCTCACATTCTCATCGGCGACCGTGGGAATGTTGCCAGCACTCTTTTCGGTGCCCGCTTGATGTGAAGGGCTGGTACGCACACCCGTACCGAATTTTTCTAAGGGACGGAGGCACCGAAAATAACAGCAGCGTGCTTTTAAGCCACCCATCTATGTGTTGGTACCACAAGGTGCGACACCAAATTCCATTTCAGAAAAAGAAGGTAGGAGTGAATGTTGGGGTTGGAAGGAGTGTGAGATGGAGATGTGAAGCAACTCTACGCATATTAGACTATACATGTACATAGTATGCCCAGTACTAACGAGCTGAGCTTTAGTAGGAGCACAAGGGTCTGGTGCCAAGCAAGACATGCCTATAAACGAAATCTTCCGAAACCTGCAACATAGACGTTGTACCGCCTCGCTGTCAGTTTCAGTCGTACTGCCGAACGAACAGAACACCGCCCAAGAAACGCAGGCACGCACGAGGCGCCCCAACAGAGGACAATATCTTGTCAGCAGGAAAAACTACATCCATCCGCCGCGAACATCAAGCTGCACCGGTTTGTGTGCGGGACAAGCGTTCGTCCCCATGGCCGCGTTAGTGCCACAATGAACACAACCGCCTCACCCACCGCAAGCAGACCTTTCTAGGGCAAAATGATTTCGCTCCTCCTCAGATACCACTTCAACCATATCCAACCATAACCCAACAAAGGCTGGGGTTTGAGTGGGCTCATGTTATCTCTCTGCCATCGATGGGATTTTATTACGCCCCGCCCCGAGTGTCGAGAAAACTACGCTGTACTCCAGGTGCTGACAAATTTTGACCCGTGCCATATCCATCCCGCTCTCCTTTTCCTTTTCCTTTTGGTGTTGGTGCAGCCGTTCATGCTCAGACCCTCTCCGGACAACCACCAACAAGCTTAAGTAACACTGGCATATACAGCCCACCCTGAGTCTCATGTTTCTATTCGATGCCATCTCCTCTATGCCGTGTTGTTCCCCGTACAGGAGTCTGTGCCCCAAAACACGCCAATTCACCTAAAAGCATTCCATGCATCTCTGAGCTCACCAACTCAACCGACCAACTCGTCCTTCGTACAGCACGCAATCGGTATCTTACAGATCGGGAAAAATGACAGCCAACCAAAACGCACCAGAACCCGTTCTATCAACCTTCGCTTTCTCGACCAAGCACGCTCGTGAACGCAACAACGCCACCGTTGCGGTCGGAGCAGAGCCACGAGTCATCTATGGAATCAACTACTCCGGCAGCAGTAGTGGGCCTCCAGTCCGATCAATGCCTCTGTCCCTCTCAATCACCAACTTACTCTCTTCCCGCTCCGCGCGTCCATAGAAATCAGACTCCGAGTGCTCGTATCCCGTCGCGCACCTGGCGCTTGATTTTCTCCCACGAGCAAAATTCAAAATCATTCCGAAAAATGAGAGGACAATCTAGTATAGGATTGTTTCCCGGGAAATCCTGTCTTTCTGATACCGGCGACAATCCACGCGAAACGCCCAAAAAAATCACAATTCATCGATGTGAACTGAAAATTGCGAGCAACAATCTAATAAAATGCACGCATATGAACCTCCTAGACATACACGGGTTTGGTTCGGTATGTTGTCAAAAAATGGCTCAGGAACAGCATCATCCTACTGTCGATGAATCGAACGGGAAATGTGCCTCCAACACGGGCGGCACGAAAATGCCTCATCTGCCAATCAAAAAGCATGTAACCGCCTTGATTGGCAACACGGCACCCTGCAGTTCCCAAAACACATCCGACAATGCCTCTGACGCGCAACCCACCAGCCTACGCCTACTGCACCTCTAGTCAACTCACCGAATGCTGCAAACAACAGAAAAAAGAAAAAAAAAACGGGAACCCCCCATTCATAAGGTCCGCACATGTTTCGCTTTGTACACGCCAGGATGATTGGCTGACTTCAGGGTAACTCATTTTCATCTCCGCTCATCGCCCCAGACGCTCTCAACCTCTACAAATAACATCGCCAACTCGCTCCATATACACGTGAAAGTACGCTACCGTCATCGTATCGGCCGTTTCAGCTTCGTTTCCAGCTCGTGGCAAATACAAACGCCGATTGTCGTAAAATTATTTTTCTCTTTTTTCTTAGTTCCGTCGCCACGCGCGTAGCACGGATCAACTTCGACTCCGCCTGAACAAAAATATCTTCTTGCGTTCTTTTGAGGACGAGAAGAGAAGCAGGGGCCGAAGAAAATGGCGGCGTAGTCCGGGATATATCCTTTCATCGACGATATAACCCAGATCGAAAACTAAACCATCAATGTTCCCGGAAGTAACCCCCCCCCCCCCCCCCCTCCCCCATTAGTCACTCAAAGGGTTTCCAATCAATCTGCCATTGCCATTATCATCTTTGCAAAGAACCTCAACCCATCCGTTGGTCGGACACACGGGTTTTGCGATCAACTCAGGCGTTGGGTTCTTCGCTACGAAGGCCACACTATTTTATCTAGGTTTTCACTTTCCCCTCTCTCTACTGGGTAAGCCCGAACCGCTCCTTAAGACTAACTGTACATGTCCTCGACGGGTGCCCTGGGCACTATTCCGCCGCACATCACGGTATTCTCCCTCTCCCTCGTTTCATCACCAACAGCCCCTCTACATCTCCGGCAAACGCTACGCGGCCCCGGATATCGATTAGGAAATCAATTCTCCTCTTAAGGAAACGAAGGCCGCCCCTCCCACCGCAGCCATTTTTTCGGCGTCCGGGTTTCCACTCGCAATCAAGGCCCTGCATTCGGAGGAGGGGACCCTCGCCATCGTCCCAACCTCCCTGGCGGAAGATAGCTTCTTCCCCTTGACTGAACTGGTTCCCGCTCCGAAATCACAATCTCAGCATCAGAGGAAGGGGCCACTCCCCGTCGCGATTCCCCTTATCCTTCTTGTACACGTTCCAATCCTTTCCCCTAGGTTTCCAATTGTAATCAGGCATCATCCTCCGTAGCCGAGACGCTCGACGTCGTCCCCGGAGTCGGCGACTCGGGGGAAGGCCCAGACCGTATTCTATGCCACGGGTCTGGGATGGAACCCACCTGCTCCTCGATGTGCTTGAGCATCACCTGCCGGGGAAAGACAGTTTGGTGTCAACAAACTAAACAAGTTCAACTCTGATAGTATCCACGCAAGACCGAAGAGTCCAGGACAAAGTAGCCATGATATCACCCATGGTAGTGTTATAGACGGAAGCTGTGCGCAAAATCGTTGAGGGAGGAAAAGCATCCGCCACATCCGCCGAAATACGTTGTTCTACATGGTTGCCCCACCTGCCCTGACCTACCTTGGACGGTTAAACAAGCGCGCAGATCCCAATACACACACCGCACACATAATCCCACACGACTCGTCTCATTTTTCAGGGAGTGGCTTCATCACTTGCTTCAGGTTTCATGCCAGAAAAAGGAAACAGAAACAAGGAGTCATGATTGGGACGAACAACAACAACAATACAGCTTCTCACCCTAGGCCCTGAATCGCCGGCGCAGGTGAACTCGTCCACAAGCTGGCCCGAACAGTAAAGAAGCACCGTCGGCGTAGCGTGGATGTCCAGCATCTTGTGAACCTTGCAATACACAACACCGAGGCATGTTGCTGCTTAAACTATCCTTCAAGCGTGAAGAGGCGTAAATACGAGGACGCAGAAATCCACCACTATTGTGCACCTTTCGAAGCAGGAGATCGTGACATATTGTTGCTGAAACTGTTCTTCGAGCTCCAAGAGACTTGCGAAGATGCGAACGGCGAAAACACACCGATTTATATCACCCGTTTATCGGGGTCACCCACTCCAGTGAATACCTTCCTCCTGCGTGACCCCTGACGCTGTGTCAAACACCGTCACTCACTGGAAAAACTTTGGCCCATCTCTCTCTCTTTACCGTGGTTATATCTCGAACGGGTAGTCTTTCTGGGAGGTTATGTACACTTCCTAAAATTAAGCCGAAAAGGCGCCGACTGGAGCCCAGAACTGATGGGATAAAAAATCAAGAAGCCAACCTCGAAGACCGTTTGTGATTCAGGCTGAGGGTGCTTTCTGAAGGTCCACAGTCTCCGGAGAACGGGGACGAGCAGACAGTTGTCCTCCGCTGAAATTGATTGCTCTTGGGAAGAACGCAAGAAATCATCTACGACAACTTTCAGATGGGGTGAACTTGCTGCAATGGCTCGCTAGCAATCATCGCGCTACGGCCAGGGTGGTTTGATTTCATCGTCCAACGTAGCCAGTCGTACTCTCTTGTGGCGTTTACCTCCGGGTTGGCATTGAGGTCGATCTCGTAGAACATGGCCCCTGATCCGGCCAGGGCATGCGCCTCTGCCAACACCCGAAGACGATGCCGAAGCTGGTCACACGTTTACAACAACAAACACAAGCAGAGAGAGATAGACAGACAGGCCGACAGAAAGACAGACCGAGAGGGAAAGACAGAGAGAGAGAGACAGACAGAGAGAGAGAGAGACACACACACACAGACAGAGAGACAGAGACAGAGAGACGGAGGGTTTAGGACATGTGCCTTCGTCCGTAGCGCATGACGGCACAAAAAAAGCAGCTGACCTATGCACGATTCGTACCCGCTTCATGGCAGTGTACAAGAGTAGCGAGGTGTACAGATGCCTCGCATGAGTCACAGTCAACACGCTCGGCGGGATGCCCGTGTGTGTGCATGAAAGAAAGGGAGCAACAGTCAGCAGAAACCGTGTTCGAGACAAACGCGGCGTAGAGGCGACCTACGTGGTGGCAGGAGCGGCACCACGGCATGTAAGTGACCACGGTCACCAGCTCGCCGGACAAGGACTGGTCCATCGCCTCCAGGAAACCGACAACCCCGCCTTTGATGTCCTTGCGACGGCAGGAGGAGCACGCGACAACGTTGGACAAGACAAGAACACCACGGACAAGGACACATTAGCTCTTTGCATTGTTGATATTGTTGTTGATCGTTGGACAAAACAAGAACACGGACAAGGACACATTAGCTCTTTGCGTTGTTGATATTGTTGTCGCTCTCGGTGTTGTCGCTTTCTGTAGTGACGGTGGTGTCTAACACCCGGCGTGTTATCTGCTCACGAGACACCATCCACCATCCGCGTTGTGGGGGTGTCTCCGGCAAAATAAACCTCCGCTCTCTGTCCAGCGAGACCTTATAACATCCTTCCTTACTGGCCCGCCTGCCGCGGACGCCTTCCCAAATCATAGGCGAACAACCCGAAAAAGGGTACAAACATTAGGGTAGAGCGTATCACATAGCCATGCAGCCTTCCTGTAGGGTAGAGCATACAAGAATAACATAGCCATGCAGCGGAGTGTTACGCCCCAAGCTCGAGCCCGGGTCTACGGAAATCGCGGCTACGTCTTTACGATCCCCGTCCCTGTCAGATACTGTACGTGTCTGCCTCAGCGTGCCAATAGTGGGACCTTGATGATATCGAAATGCGCCAACAACACCCCCCTTCATATTCTGGGCAAGTAGACTGAGTACAACGAGGTGCACGCCGCCATACTGCGCGAACATACTGCACCTTGGGAGTTTGCCGGGGAAGGTTTTGCTGCTCGTTGCGGTACTTTTACGTCACGATTCGATATTCCAACCCCCGACAAAAGCCAACAGCAACCTGAGCCAACCACAACCCCACCAGCAGCACCACCACCAACAACACCAGCCGCAGCCGAAATAACACCAACACCAACTACTGCCGCTAGTACTACAAGTACTACTTCCTTCAACAACAACAACGACGGCAACAGCACGACCACCACCACCACCAGCAACAACGTGCACTCACCGCCACATACTTGAAGTCCTCTGCGCTGTTGCCGAACCCGGTCGTTCGAGTGACGCGTGGCTTCACGCCGTCACGACCGCTCCTGCTGCTGCTGCCGCTGGCTCCGCCGCTGGTTGGACGCGGACCGGACTTCAGGGTCATCATCGTCAAGGGCGACGAAAACGCGGCGCGATTCCTGCCGCTTGAGAACAAGACAAGGCGGGGCGACGAGGGACGTGCTCATGCTTTTTTATGACCTAGCGGAAAGACCATTGACCACGCATCCTCGAGAGGGCGGAGGATTGTTCCTACAGGACCCATCACCGACGGCAAATTGGCCCTCCTACTTTGCAAAAAAAAAGTGTCCTACACCTAGCCTATTGGGTATGATTTCCCACCGTTTGTTCGGCGGGGGGGGGTACATTGTTACATTGACGACAGTACGGGTCATTGAAACAAAACACCAAGAGCGGATACACCGAAAACACAAACAGCGGTTTACTCGATGGATAAACTCTTGCGAGTGATCGCAACCCCGTCTCCAGACCGACCCTCATAGCTATCCGATTGCTCCACAGCTGTCGACACGGCGCGAACGCCGGCCGATAGGTGTAAGGAGAGCTCCCGAAGACATGTCCCCTGAACCACGCTTTCGTTTCGGCGGTAACAGACTAGACGGCCATCAACACCCACAGCTGTCCACCCTCCACCTAAACGTTGCATTATAGTCACAGCTTTCCACCCTTCACATACCCGCTACACTATATACCATTAACATTCACACCCTTCATCTTAACGCTTGTCTATACTCAAGCTTTCCACCCGTCACCTAAACGTCACCACACTACCCTCAACGCTTGCCACCCTTCACCCACACGCTATGTGCACTACCATCACCACTCACAGCTTCTCGCAGGGTGGGCCGACGCAGCGATGGAGACCGGAGCGTCTCGCGGAGAATTCTGCGGAGCCCCCGTCGCCAGCCCGAATCGTGGTCGGCTGCCCGACGAACGCATCTACTAGTCCCACGCCCCTACTGCTGCTGCTCCCGCCACCACCGGTCCTGCTGTCGATGTTGGCCCCCCCGGGGGCCAGGGCTAGGACGCCCAGGGCAAACGCCGTCGTTGATTGTGTCGCCATCATTTAGCTGTTGGGCGGGGGGGGGGGAGCAGAAAGAGAAAGACAGGGAGAGATAGAGAGCGAGGGAGAGAAAGAGACAGAGACAGAGACAGAGACAGAGACAGGGAGGCAGGCAGACAGGCAGACAGACAGGCAGACAGGCAGACGGAGCAGAGAGAGAGAAGGAAAGGAAGGGGCGAGACAAGTACTTGCGCGTGTCAGCGTAAAAACAAAAAAACGGTTGCCAAAATGCTGTCGCTTGTGGTAGAGCCTTGCCCTCCTTCCATCCCGATCGTTCCGCCTGGACGATACTCCGCGAAATGTAACACAGCAGAGATGCTCTAAACTATATCAAGTATACACAACCACACAAGCGGGGGAATCGACCTTGGAAGGGCTTTTCGTGGCTCACCCTACTCCTGATATTTTTTTTACTTTTTCCATTGGACTTGTGGTTTTTAACCAACTGCTGTTGTTGTTGTTGTTGTTGTTGCTGCGGTTACGTCTTCACAGTACATTCCCAATCCTTGTTGTTTTCACATTTAATTGTCGTTGTTGTTGTCGAGACCGTCTTCACGCTCACTACGTCAAGAACCGGCACAACTGGCGCGGACGGCATTTTCCGTTGGCGTCACAGGCCAACTACCGGTACACTACTAGGGCACAACCTCAATGCATGGTTCCTTGATTGATATGGAAGTTTGGAGCCTGCATTTTCTTCACGTTTTTCCTTCACAGAGTTCGGTAGCGAGCCCGACACCGCCTCTTCTGCTACTACCACGGTAAGGGCAGCTCCGTTACTCCAGCCAAGCAACGTACGGTCTGCAGCTGTGCATGCACACCGTCAACATCCAACAGCAGCGTGGGTTTGGCCCCGAGAGAGACGAAAACGGGTGCATGGAGTGGAGCCACATCCTGAGAAAGTGTACGCTTGTACCTAATGGTTGGGAGCATTTTGTTTTTGTTTTGGGTATATTCTCATTCTTCAGTTTTGGCGACGAAATGTTTGTGTGTGTTTCGTTTTGTTTTTTTGGGCGCAATATGCCGGTCCTCCTGCCTTCCTAGCATTACCCGTATATTCGTGTATGTACTGAGTACAGAGTACCGAGAGATGACGACACCCCTCGTATACGTAGACCGATACGCAAAGCTCGATTTCTCCACAACCATGACTGGGGTGCCAATACCAAACACGGCGGTTTTGGAAATATCTCGTCGAGGGCTTTCCGTAGACGTCTCGGGCTCTTTCTGCATCCACTTGGTTGCGGAGCAATCGAGCTTGGAAAGTCGGTCTCGATGGGGTTGCCATCTCTCGCATCCTATTGTACGACTCTGGTGGAAACGACCCCTGCACGTGTAATTGTGCGAGGAAAGTTACAGAACGCGCCCCTACTCATTGTATTATTATTTTTAGCGGAGGCTCGTTTCTTGGAAAATATAAATACTTCACACACAGAAGGTTACCCGTTTGAGATTTAACCACAGCAGTCGAAAGGGACATGCTGAAGTATTGTCAGAGAACTTTTTTACTTCGTGTATGGGGTATGTCCGTATGTCCACGTAGATCCCTGCCGGTTAGATGGGGCCGCAAACCTTTGTTCGCCTCCGGCGAGAAGAGCGGGCCTAATTTCTGGGCTGTGCATTTGCATGTTATACAAGTATGTTTTCGAAAAAAAATGCGGCGGCATGAATTCGTTTACAAGCGTCGCGGCCAATTAAGAAAAAATAAATACACACACAGAAAGACTACCCATTCGAGATTACCCACAGCAGTCGAATGGGATGTCAGTTGTACGGACGCCCTCTCATGCTCGCCAAATAGGCGAAGTCGCTACACCTGTAAACCGGGTCCTTCGCTGTACGTGGCATACATTGAAGGTCTTTCTTTTCTCGAAAAATGATCTTTGTTTCATCTCAATCTACTGCTGCTGCTGTTTGGACGCTCGACGCGCTGAAGCTTTAGTCTTCACGGTGAATAGGCTGTCGCAAATGCCAGTTGGCACAGCAGTAGGGCAACGTGCGCAGAAGAACAGAAAATCACGCCCGTGGCAAAAGCAAGCAGCAGCTTGCGTTCCCACAGTTGCATCGGTGACGGGTTCGGTGTTGGCTGCGAACGGACTTGAGCGCACGATCGTGAAAGCATGTTGCTGCTGCTGCTGCTGCTGCTGCTGCTGCTGCGCCCAGCGTTTGCGTTGGCGTGAACAAATAACACTCGCGCCTTTCGCCGCTATCGTCGTTGCTCGTCCACCGCCAGGCGTTGCCCGTTTCATTTTAGTTACGTCCGCGGCGCACACCTAATATGTATGTGTAGCTGTCACACCGAAAGGAAAAACACCCCGCGTGTGGTGTGCCCTGCTGATGATTTGCTCTGACACGACTCGACAACAAAAACGCGAAAAATTAAGTTTGTGCGCCTGGTGCGAATGCTCCAGCGGGAGCGGTACGCGTGGTATCATGAGGCAAAACCAGGGGTCAGAAGACGGCCATGCGTGAGTAAATGGCGCAGCGGTTAGATCTATGGGAGCGTGGGCATGGGGGTATGTAGGTACATGTAGACCCAGCGCGGGCAGCACGTGCGGCATACGGCGGGAGCCCACGTATACACACACCCAATCCGGACCGATCCATCGCGAAGCCTTTGCATGCATTTTTCGTTGCCCCCCCAAACAACCAAACAATTGAGGGGAGGGTACCAGGCACGACCGCGGTGGCTTCAGCAGCCTGTCCTCGACTACTGCTGCGGGTATTCTCTTTATCCTCTGCGGCACAGGAGCACGCGTGCCACAGCTGGATGTTTGGGGGGTTTGAGTCAGGTCGCGAAATAGAATCTTGCACTCATTTTGCTCGCCAAGCTCGCTGTACGTGTTGAACGCTCCTCCAAACTCCACGTACATCGACAGGCACCGAATGAACAACACCACGCAGACGGGTACCTTCAGTGAGAGTGGGCCTGGCGGAAGAGGAGGGTGGCGGGAGCAGCGATACAGCAGAGCTTCCACAGGGCCTAGAGGAGATGGGCGCGAGAAGAAGTAAAGTTTTGAGAAGCTGGGCAGCGGAGCACACGACACAACAAAATGCGGCGGAACTAGACTGTGTCATGTTGAAGTTCACGCAAATAAGTGAAGTCTAGTGGTGATGGTGCGCTGTCTATCGTTGTCTCAACATCTACACGATATATTTATATATTTCTCCCCCTTTGTGCTGTTGTGATGCGCTTGCTCGAAGCGGCTGCGAGACAACTAGCGGCGGCCGTCCGTGTGGCACACATCATTGATCGGCCTAATATATCTTTGTGTGTCGAGAAATGGACACGTAGTCTAAACGAGACAGATGGACAGCCCTGTCTGCAGACTAAAACCAACGGAAACACACCTGGGAGACTAATACGGACGCCACGTCCAGGACCGGTAAATCTGGAAATCTGAGAGGGGCTGCTGGTCCCTCCAAGGCATTAATTTCGAACAATTTAACCCACACGGGAGCTGCACCCAAGGGGGCTGCTTTGAAACACGCACAGCTGCTTCAACTGGCAAGATCGTGTTGTTGTGTGATGTTGTCGTTATACTCTTTTATGCAGCAGTAGCCACAGCCAAAATATTTTCGGTTGTACTTGGATCATTCTGTGTATCGGGCAAGGTCACGCTCGATAGTGAATACCTCCGGTCGTCATGCCGGCGACCAACCGGGTGGCAATAATACAGCCAGCCGTTATTTGGGCTGTGCAAAGGCATACTAAATACAGAGCACATGTACAACGCTGCAATGCTCACCGGGGCGTTGGCGTATGAGTCTTGTCTTTTTTTTCTGTGACGTTTCGCTTAGATGCCTTGCCACAAGATCGCAAGTCCAAAATAAGGCCAAAGCGAAGGTAAGCAGGTACTACAGCGAGGTTTCTGCAACCCTACGTACGCAAAAGAGGGTGGTAGGGAGGTGCATGTATGATAGGAACTGGAACTGGCTAGAGAGGTCAAATGCGGTTTTTACATGATGAATGTCATGACAAAACCCATCCGACCATCACAACGCGAGAAGAAGACCGTTATTTTTTCCACGATGCCACACCTTTGATTTTGAGTACTCGTTCCCACACCGCCCAGCATTTGCGGCAGAGGGACGAAAGTTTGCGAATGGATCACTTTCCAGCCCAGGCGGGTGCAGAATGCTCACCAAATCATCATCACACCAACTGTATTATTCTCAGTAGTCAGGCTGCGTTCTCGTTCACGCTCGTTTTGTCTATCTTTGGCAAGCTCCCGCGACATCCAACCCTACGACATAGTGACCACCGGCCCATGAAACCTTGCCCGCAAGAAAAATAAGCTGGAACCACCAAGCCGTCGTGCAGACGGCGACCGTTGAGCAAATCCTCGACACCGCGACCATGCAACATACCACGAAAGACTAAGACCTTAGCCTATGCATACAGCCACCTATTCCAAGAATCACTCATCTTAATTAATTGGGTTCGTTCCCAGATTCTGCCACCAGAAAATTCTAGAGGAAAAGGCATGCATTCATCTCCCATGCAAACCTTCTTTCTGGGTGCCAGAGTTACCCCGCCGGTGAATCCACTACTGCTGTAGCATGCAAACAATCTCGATCAGGCACGCACAAGTCACACCCAAGGCCGGTCTTCTTCACCACACCGTCAACAGGCCGAAAAGTCACCAAGGCCCTTTTGACGGGGCATCCCGAAATAAAATGCAGACGTTTCATCTACGAGCCGCAGTCACTCTCGGTACTGCATTTATATCGAAACACCAGTCCGAATTTTACAACTCTAAGAGAGGGTGGGTGGCGGTTTCTTGTTTCTTCCTCTTATTTGCCTTACTCTTGTGGCCTGTCTCCCTCTCCATCACATCCAAAGCAATGCCGCTCTCTGCAAATACATGCAGCAAGGTACCGCTTCTTGGGGTCCCTGAACAGGTATTCAACAAAACCACGAAGTCAGTCTGAGTGATCGCCCTAGAAATTAGGTGGGCACACCTCAAGAAAGAGCGGCTGCCTCTCCTCTTGGGGGCTCTATCTAGAGAAATCCTACAGCAGTTTCGGATATGCAGGGCAAAATAAAAAAAAATGCAGCGTGACTTTCGTGCGGTCCGACTCGTTTCTCCAACAAACGTTTCTCCGTTGTGGGCACGCCTGAAAAGCAAAACCCGGGCACTCCTCTCTTGCGAAAAGAAGGCCAAAAACTCCGGGTTTCTTTTCTCTAGAACAAGTGACCGAAAAACGAACAGTTGTGTTCCAGTTTAATATCTTAAAAAAGAGAACGGACAAATGCAAGGCTACATGGTGTATTTCTCTCTTGGGCCGACAGAAGCATCCAACCAGACCGCTTCTGCCGCATCTCTCCCGTCCTCTCACGCACATATGACTCCCACGAAAACGCTAGATTGCCTCGTTGCTATGTGAGGTTTTGCTGCTCTGTGAGTTCTACACCTCCACCAGCCCCCATTGAGCTCTTTCGTCGCCAACAACTTTAACCACGGACAAAAGATGCACAGAAAGAGGAGACAGCAGCCGGGCGGAGAGCCCCCCCCCCCCCCCTTCGCATTTGAAAAAAAACACGTCACCCCTCAGTCGGATCCCCGAGCCCTGTACGTACACTGGTGCGTCCAGGCGACCCTCCTGCTCAGCGACCCGCCATGCGTAGCGATCACTACGTTCCCTCCTGACACAAAGGGGGTCGCTACAACGGTCCAATGCTGCTGCATTCTAGTTTTTCTTCCCAAAATGGCTCTCCTTGGGTCTATAGACAACCACACAAAATTCAAGTGTTCGTAGTAAACACCGTTGAGGAAGAGGAGGCTCGCGGCCAGGAAGAACAAAACACCCCCCCCCCCAACGATCCAGGCCAACGCGATGGATCCCAAGAGACAAACAGTTAGGTTTTAACTAGTTGACGCCGTTGAGGATGAGCCCGGTGGCCAGGAGGAACATCCCCAGGATCCAGGCCAACGTGATGATCACAACGGGGTCCTTCACCTTCTCCGTCGCCGGGGCGTTGTCCAGCTCGCTCTGCAGACGCCAAACACGGGCGGGGCGGGGGGAGAAGCCCAACAGTGACATCGGGATTAGGGAAAGGGAGGTGCATTCAGGACGTGGTGTTTCGAGGAGACAGGAGGAAGAACGTGACATCGGGGATAGGGAACGGGATGCGCAGTGCAGGACGGAGTGTTCTGACTACAGTACTGATGTACGCTTCTTTCATGTTCAAAACCGTCGGGGTTCCTGAACAAGGGTTCATACATTTAGTGCCGAGAAATTTCGGCCGGCCGCATGCCGGGCACCCGGCACTGCCCAAGAGAATGAGACCACTTGAAACACTCTATCCTGTGTCACGCCGTTTCATTGGCTCTTTTGTTAAAGGGACCATTATTTTGCTGCTGTATTTTAATTCGTTTCGGAAGGTTGAGGGCAACCAGATAGATTTCTTCGTTCGCCAGCAAAAGCGTGCAAGGTAAAAATCACGTGGCCGCAAAAACCACAACAATGTCCGCGTTCGTCCGCATGATGGTAGAGCACGGAGAAAAACGTTGCGGTACGCTACCGGCGAGGGTTGCCGTGAAGTGCACGACAGATTGTTGTGCACGACAGATCGTTTGTGGGCGGGTCTAAAAAATGTCGACATCCCAACGCCGGACCTGACGTAGGTAACACAAGATACCACACACCCGGGGCAGCGCTTCAAAGCTCGACAACTCCGCCAAGAAGAGGACCATCAAACCAAAATCGATGTGATTTTCGGAAAGGCCTCAACGAGATGGTTCCAACGACGCCGTTTTCGAAACCATCTGCTGTGGAGGAGCACTCGAGCTTTGAAAATAAAATCGGTCAACGGGGGTGTGGTATCTTCCATCACCTACGGTACCTGGGAAGTACTTCGTATGTTTGAACGGTGGAGACCGCAGCAAGCAAGGCAAGCAAGGGAAAAAAACCTTGGCAACTCATCCGCCCCCCCCCCCCCCCCCGCCGTAATCCGGGTGATGGCCGCTTACGTTAAAGAACGCCTTCTCCTGCTCTTCTTCGTAGGACGGCATGGTTCCCTTCTCGATTGGCCCGCCTCCTTCTCCTGAGAACACCCAAAACGGCACGAGGGGGGGAGGGGGGTTACGGCGTTCGTCCGCAAGTGAAAAGTACAATTGCCACGGTAGAACCGGAATTCAGGCCAACAGACTATCAGCGCAACCCACGACTAAGGGCTTTCTCGGGTGTGTGTGTTACACAACGTGTTTTCGTCTTCGTGTGTGCGGGCGGGTGTATCATAAGCTTCCGAAACCAACCCCTTAGACTGGTCCACGGCACCCTAGACTAACATGCTCCTAGATGGGTGTTATACAACCTCGTGTCTTTGTGCGTGCATGTTGAGGAGGACCGCCTACGCAGGACTTGAAGAGTATCTAGAAAAAAATTAGGGAGGGGGCACGAAGACCCTATCCCCAACCCTAACTCTAACCCCAAAGCACGGATTGAATACTGTATCCCATATGTTTGCTTAATCAATTTTGCTGCGTAGACTACTGGTTGAGGAACCGAAATCAACACATTAGGCTGGTCAGCGGAACCGTGTCACAGACAGACTTTGGTAGGAGGCGAAATCAAAACCCCTAGGCTATTCTGGTGCCGATGACTAGTCTAAGGATGACAAGGCGAAAGTGTGATTCGGCCTCATTCATTGTAGAGTGCACCCGTTTACCAGCCTACACGCCGAGAACACACGGCAGCAACTGCGCGCAAACCACACCAGCGGTCGGGCATAGTCTTCTCTCAGAAAAACAATTTGCATAGAAACGCAGAAAGACTACCCGTTCGAGATATATTGACAGTCGAAGGGGATGTGTAGCTGCCATATTCGGGCTGACTTGAGGGCTTCGAGTGAGGTTGTCGGTTTCGTTTGAAGCCCTTGCACAACACAACAAACACAGTGATATCCAAAACCGAGCGACCGTTTCCTGTCTGATCTCGCCGGGAAAAGGATTTTTTACACCCCATCGTGGTCGCAGAACTAACGGCCAAATACGGTACACACTTCTAGGAACAACAAAAATGGAGAAATGAACAGAAAGAAAGAAGAACCTCACCGAACTGCATGCTGAACCGTTGTTGTCTCCTCTTGTGCGCGGAGGCTCTGGGTGCTGCTGCCCCTGCTGCTGTGGCCGTCACCGGTCGTGCGGTGAACGAGGACGACGACCGTGGGGACATGGATACTCCCGAGCAGTGCGATGCCGTCGACAATCCCCTGGGAGCAACCTGCCAGCAATATTAAATATATATATGTTGCTGTCACATACATATGCAGTATGCATATCTTGACAGAATCAGAGAACAATCCTTACAGGAACCCCTTCGAACAAAAAATGTCCCTTGTCCCTACATCGTCCGTGTGATCCCCGGGGGGCAACCTGCCAGCAATACAAAAAAAATGCTGTTGCTGTCACATGTATGTCTTCGCAGAGCAAGCAACGGCTTCCCGAAGGGCCTCCTTGACAGGCTTGTCGACTGAGATACAGCGGTTAGCGCCCATCCTCAAGAAGTTGGCAGCCAAGAAATCGATTCCTCGAAAAAACTCAAAGAGCTTTAGCACCATTTATTGTGAGCCCGGTTAAGAAGCCCTACACTAAAACCTATATAGCGGCCATTTTGCCCACGAGAGGAACTATGAACCCCAGCCTGGACCAAAACTGGGGTAGAGCTTCCTGAGTGCGCGTGGCTTTCTGCCGCAACAGACATTTGACGGTCGGGTTTAGACCGTTGTAGATTAGAACAAGATTGAGCGAGCTCGGTACAGAGGTAGTGCGGACGCCCGGTTGACGGCACTCTCGGAGCGCCTGCGTGCATTCACTGTGGAAACCCACGGCCTATGGTCTATTGACAAACGTAGCATGGGTCAGACCCAAAATAGGCTGTAGACCTTTGTGCGACTCTTTCTTCAACAAGGCAATCGCGGTACGTTCGCATGATTGCGGCATGTTCGCATGGAGTATGACGTTAAAACTGCATCTAGCTTCTTCGGTCCAAGCTGTGTCCGTTCGAATGATTGCGGTGACCGTTATGTTGTTCAAACTGTATCTACTAGATTATCGCCAAGTCAAAAGCAATGTGTAGACCAGAGAGGGAGAGAGACCCCCTTCCTCTCCCTCCCCTTCCCTTGCCCCCAAACACACACAGCAAACCCCCTTCGCCGAAAACACCTTGTAGAGATTTCAGGCTGTGTGCAGAACGGGCCATGACTTGAGAAATTACCACTCGTAGTTCAGAACTCGAGGGTTCGCTTTTCCACGAAATAGCCGTACACCGTACAGAGGCGGAGAGATGGCATATATATCCCCCCAGGCCGATTTTCAAAGCTCGATTGCTCCACCATCACCAAGATTAAGATTGTGCCAACACCGAAGACGGTGATTTTGGAAATATCTCGTCGAGGGCTTTCCGTGAACGTATCGTGCTCTTTCCGCACCTCTTTGGTTGTGGGGGGCAATCGAGATTTGAAGTCGGTCTAGAGGGGGTGCCATCTCTCCGCCTCTTGCCGTAACATTGGATTCTTATTCCTTGGCATACTTCGGAGGTTTTTGTTTGTGTCTCCTTTTTTGTTTCGTAACACAACAAATAATCCATCTCTATCCCTAGAAAAGGGTCTCGAATAAATTGGTCATGAACTCATAGCGGTAGCGTTGTGTTACCTTTGGTTTCTACGTTTTTGCGGGGGGTCTGGCAAGACACCCCCGTTGAACAGCAACGCTACTTCGTACCACCCCCCCCCTAAGACCGATGTCCCCCAAAGCTCCATTACTCGACGACGAAGAGGGATCCACAAAAAAGTCGTTGATACGCGTTTGGAAAGCTTTCAGCGAGACGTTTTCAACGCCACAATTTTCGGCATCACCACTCTTTGTGCTGTGTGGAGCAATCAAGCTTTGAAAATCAGTACACAGGGGGTGTGGTATCTTACGTCACCCTCTGCAATGTTGTATTGACGCCAACAAGGCGGGTGTACGCAAATCAATCGACCCAATTCCAGCATGATTTCCGGTGCAGCTAGTCTCAAAAATACGTCTACATGCAACACACAGAAATAGGTCGAGATCAAACCACAGCAGTAGTAGAAGGATGCGTTAAGTCTCGACAGCTGCAGTAGGTGAACATCTCGGCTGGATGTCTGGCTGCTTCGTTTTTGAGTCTAATTTTGGAATTGCTGCTGCTGTACAAAGGCTGCAATTGCCATCCCTCGCCATCCCA